>PVJD01013348.1:0-34465 GCA_004026545.1 Mormoops blainvillei
CTCTTCTCCTAAGGAACTCAAGATCAAGTTCGTTGTACTTCTCTGGAGCTTCTGTGAAGTTAAAACAGTTAATGTGGAGATGTTTTTAATTTGTAACTTGAAATTATCCATAACCATAACCCTTAAGTGCCTGTTTGCTAAAAGCCCTGACAAAAGGGCACCTTAGGGTTTCCGGGGGTGGAGCCTTGTGCTTACCAAGTGGGAGGGGTAGGCTGGACAGAGAACTTTTGAAGACAGATAAGCCCACCACCCAGACACGGAAGCTTTCCTTCCCAGCCTCCCTCAGGGTGCTTGTTTGCTGTGAGAGGCAAGCAGGTGTGTCCAGGTGATGCTCTGTCTTTGATATACTCCATCGACTGCAATTACAGACCTGCACCCTCAACTCCCTGCCTAAACCAAGAAAGATCAGGACAACAAGTTGAGTGGCTAAACTGTCAGATAATGTTTATCTGTACTCGGAGAGGAGTGGCAGGAAGGAGGTGCAGATACTGAGGAGGAAGGGCTAAGGAAAGAGTAGGGAACTGGTACAAAACCCTGGGGCCTATATTTGAGGAAGGAGACTAGAAACTGACCACACTGCATGTCATACAATCTGCCTTGTTGAAAGACCCCCAATTGCTTTCTCCCTCTTTCTCCCCCCTTACTCCCTACCTCAGTATGAGCCACAGCCTCATTAAGTTTCATAAAATCTTAGGCCTGAACTTTATTTTTCATATTTTAAAAATTTATTTATTTGTATATCTATTTACCACAAAAAAGACATCTCTAGAGAAAACGTTATAGATGTGAGCAACCCACACTAATTTCTGAAACAGTGAACTGAGCAGAGAACTGAACATATATAGAGAATTAACTCATTCTCTTTGAGGTTTGTCTTTTTCCTGAATTCTATCCCAAACAATGTTATATGGTTTCCATAGGCCTCCCTTGTTCCTGGGTTCCTTGTAGTTTGTATAGTGTCTCTTTTTAAAATTTCTATTTCACACATTTTTTTCTAAATATCCCAACACATTCCTCTGCTTATATACAGATGCTTTCTTTTTTTTCCATCTCCCCACCCACCTTCCCTTTGGCAACCATCAGCTTGTTCTTGTATCTACGTAGCTGTTTCTGTTTTGTTTATTTGTTGGGGTTTTTTTTTTAGATTCCACATATAAGTGAAATCATGCTTTATTTGTTTTACTCTGCCTGACTTGACTTAGCATAGTAATAGCCTCAGATTCCACCTATGTTATCACAAATGGCAAGATTTCATTCCTTTTTATTTTTGAGTAAATTGTGTGTGTGTGTATGTGTGTGTGTATATATATACACACCCTTCCTTATCCATTCATCTACTGATGAACATCTAGGTTGCTTGCCTCTTGGCTATTACTAGAAATGTTGCAATAAACATAGGGGTGCATATATCTTTTCAAATTAGTGGTTTTGTTTTCTTCAGATAAATACCCAGAAGTAGAATTGCTGTATTGTATGGAAACTCTATTTTTAATTTTTTGAGAAATTTCCATACTGTTTTCCATAGTGGCTGCACTAATTTGCATTCTCACCAACAGTGTGTGAGGGTTCTGTTTTTCTCTACATCCTCACCAGCACTTGCTATTTGTTGATTTATTGATGATAGCCATTTTGACAGGTGTCAGGTGATATCTCATTGTGATTTTAATTTGCATTTTCTTGATGATTAGTTATGTCGAGCATGTTTTCATACATCTGTTGGTCATCTGTTTGTGCCCTTTCAAGAAATGTCTATTTAGGTCCTCTGCCCATCCTTAATTGAATTTTTTTTTTTGTTGTTGTTAAGTTGTATGAGTTTCTTATATATTTTGGAAATTAACCACTTATCAGGTGTATCATTTGTGAATATCTTCTCTCATTCAGTAGATTCTCTTTTCATTTTGTTGATGGTTTCCTTTACTGTGCAAAAACTTTTAATTTAATGTAGTACCATTTATTTATTTTTTCTTTTATTGCCCTCGCCTGAGGAGACTTGTCCAAAGAGACCTTGCTAAGAGCAGTGTTGAAGAGTTTTTTGCCTATGCTTTCTTCTTGGATTTGGATGGTTTCATGTATTACATTTAATTCTTTAATCCATTTTGAGTTTATTTTTGTATATGACATAAGAAAGTGGTCCAATTTCATTTTTTGCATGTATCTGTCCAGTTTTTTCTGACACCACTTACTAAGGAGACATTTTTACCCCATTATATATCCTTTCCTCCTTTGTCATACATTAATTGACCATATAAGTGAGGATTTATTTCTGAGCTCTCTATTCTGTTCCATTGATCTATATATCTGTTTTTGTGCCAGTATCATACCATTTTGATTATTGTAGCTTTGCAGTATAACTTAATATCAAGGTGAATGATACCTTCCACTTTGCTCTTCCTCAACATTTTTGGGCTATTTGGGGTCTTTTGAGGGTCCATATAAATTATAGTATTAGTTGTTTTTATTCTGAGAAGGTTACCATTAGTATTTTAATAGGGATTGCATTGAATCTATATGTTGTTGTATGTGGTAAAGACATTTTAATAATATTAATCCTTCCAACCTATGAGCAAGGTATATTCTTCCATTTATTTACATCTTCTTTAATTTTTTTCTTCAAAAGTCTTATAAGTTTCAAAGTACAGATTTTTTACCTCCTTGGTTATATTTATTCTTAGGTATTTATACTTTTAAGGCAATTTTAAGTGAAATCGTTTTCTTAATTTCCCCTTCTAATCATTCATTATTGGTGTATAGAACAAAAAAGATTTTGTTATAAATTCTGTATGCTGCAACTTAGCCGAATTCATTTATTAGTTCTAATTTTTTTTTTTTTGGTGTAGAGTCTTTAGGTTTTCTATATATGGTATCATGTCATTTGCAAATAAAGTTTTACTTCTTCATTTTTTATTGGAATGCCTTTTATTTTTATTTTTTCATGTCTGATTGCTGTGGTTAGGATTTCCAAAACTATGTTGAATAGAAGTGGTGATAGTGGACATCCTTCCCTTGTTCCTGATCTTGGAGGAAAAGCTTTTAGCTTTTCACCATTGAGTACAATATTAGCTGTGAGTTTATCATGTACAGACTTCATTATGTTGAGATAAGTAGTTATACCTACAATCTATAAAGAATTAATACCTGTGGGTGGAGGTTAGGGTTCAAATTTTACCTTTTTTCATATGGATATTCAGTTGTTCCTGTACTAGTTATTAAAAATATACTCTTTACTCATTGCTCTGTAGTGCTACCTTTGTCATTTAATAACTGACCATGTGAGTGGGTGTGCTGCTGGGTTTTTATTTCTATTCATTGGCCCAATTGTCTACTTGCTACCACTATCACACTTTTGTAATTACTATAGCTTTATAATAAGTCTTTAAAAAAAAAAATCCTCACCTGAGCATATGTTTTATTGATTTTAGAAAGAGAAGAAGGGGGAGGATGAAGGAGATAGAGGGGGGAGAGAGGTGGGGGAGAGAGAGAGAGAGAAGTCGTTTGCCTCCTGTACTCACCCAACTGGGGATCAAACCCACAACCTGGGTTTGTGCCCTGACCAGGGATTGAACCTGCAAGCTTTTGGTGCATGGAATGATGCTTCAACCAACTAAGTCACCCAGCCAGGGCTATAATAAGTCTTGATAGTTGATATAAGTCATTACATTTTGGTCCTATTCTTCAAGAGTATTGTGACTGTTTTCAGTAATTTACATTTTTATTTAAAATTTTAATTAAGCATATCAAGTTCTACAAAATGACTTGTCAGAGTATTATTGGGATTGCATTGACTTAATAGAAAAATTTGGGGAGATAATTACATTTTTCATATTACTGAGTTTTCCAATAATAAATACAGTTTTTTCTTCCATTTATTTAGGTCTTCTTCAGTTTCTCTTAAGGATAACTTCTGGTTTTCTATGTAGAAGGTCCTTTATATCCTTTATTAGGTTTATTTTTAGATACATAATTTTTTATACTATTATAAATGCTGTTTTTAAAAAATCATGTTTTTTATTAAAAATACAGTGGAATTTTGTACATTGGCCTTTTATTTAGCAACCTTTATATGCTTATTAATTCAAATTATTTCTCGATGGACTTTTTTGCATTTTTCTATATATACAATCACTAATCCATAAATAATGATTATATAATTTCCTTTGTCTAACTCCTATATCACATTTTAATTTTTCTTGTTTTATTTGTAAGTTATCAACACAAGGAAGCTTTTCTATCTTCAGGTAAAACTATGTTCTTTTCATTGAGGGTATTTGTGGCTTTGTATTGACATATCCATCAATATCTCTTAACAAAAAATTATGGCATTACTCATCTGCAAATGGAATTTGTACACCCTTGGAAACAAGTGAACATTTTCTTAAAGGATGGGTAACCTTGCAGAAGAAGCACCTAAAACAGAATCTAAGAATGGTTAGTACGCATAGGAGGGAAACAAAGAGGTCAACCATTCCAGACAAAGCCAGAGTTTGAACCAATGCTTAAAAGTAGGTGTAAGGAAAGAGAACTTGCATTTGAGGAACTGAAAGAATGATAGTGTAGGAACATATTGAAGGACAGTTGATGTGTCATGAGATGGTGCTGGGGAATTATTACCCACATATTTATATCATTTGGGGTCTTCTAAGCCAACAATTTGAGTATATTCTCAGCAAAAATTTTCTGTTATTGGTTGGATGTTTTAACATTCTGTTTATGTTGATTGATTTTTTCCTTTTTTCTTGTGAAAATATTGAAAAAAACACAGAGATATAATATTATTTAAAAAGCCATACCATGATCTACCTTACTCAGTATTATTACTGTAATGAGTGAAAAACTGTGAAAGTTCCTATGAAAAATAGCCATTTAAAAATTGAACCAGCTTGGTATCTGATGTCGCTACCAAAAATTTAAGGGAGCTTCTCTTTAAACGTGTCTAAATTCAAGTCATATAAATGTGAGTTATGAGTGAACATCAGTGAGAGGACCAATAATCTCTGTATTGGGAGCAAATCAAAGAGGATTCTGTAAAGCTCCTCTTTAAAATATGCACATCAGTGTTCAGCCCCCTTACCAAAAAGGAGAAGATCTGCTCAGAAGTATGAAAAGTAACTGATTTCTTAATGTTAAATGCTTTAAGTTAAACAAAGGGAAAGGAGTAAAGTGTTTCCATCGAGATTGGGAGTCAAGAAAGGCCTTCCTAAGCAAGGGTGTTTAAACAGACACCTGAAGGTTAAGAATTAATCAGAACAGGGAGTAGGATGAGTGTCTTTCCCCTGTGGAAAAATATGTGAAAACTGAAAAGTAAGGTAAGGCATAGTACACTGTAGCCATGGGATAATTTTGGTACTTCGGGGACTTGGTATGAAAAAAGGGAGGTAGACTTGCTAGAGATGGGGATATAGAGATACACTGAGATGACTCATGGAGGCCTTAAGAGCTGGGTTAGGAAGCATGGACTTCAGCCTGTCATTCTAATGTCACTGGGAAGATACTACAGACTGATTTTGTCTTGAAGATCATGCTGGCCACAGTGTGTACAGTGAATTCGTAGGAAAAATCTTCGAGGAGGCTGAGCAGTGAATACGTTATTCTGGTGATCTAGGCAAGAGGTTTTCTTGGCTTGAACTGGAGTAAAAAGGCAAAGGAGATGGAGAAAATAATCCAATTCATGAGATATCCAGGGGGAAAATAAGAAGACTTGGTGATTTTTTTTCTATTTTTCAATTACATTTTAATTTCTATATTATTTTGTATTGGTTTCAGATCATATACTTTACCAATTGTTCCCTTGGATATTTCCAGTACCCACTGGGCACCATACATATTTATTAGAATATTATTGACTGTACTCCCTATGCTATAATTTACATCTCTGTGACTACTTTATAACTACAAATTTGTACTTCTTAATCCCCTCAGCTCTTTTCAGTCAGTCCCCCAACAGACCCTCCCCTCTGGCAACCACCACTACTCTCTCTGTGTCTATTAGTCTGTTTCAATTTGTTTGTTTATTTTTTTCTTTAGATTCCACATGTAAGTTAAATAATATGGCATTTGTCTTTCTCTGACATTTCACTGAGCATAATACCCTTTAGTTCCATCTATGCTGTTGCAAATGGTAAGATTTCGTTTTTTTAATGACTGAGTAACATTTCATTCTATAAATGTACTACAGTTTTTTATCCACTCATCCATTGATGGGCTCTTGGGCTCCTTCCCTATCTTGGCTATTACAAATAATGCTGCAATAAACATAGGGGTGCATATACTCTTTCAAACCAGCGTTTTGGGTGTGTTTGGATAAATCCCCAGAAGTGGAATTTTTGGGTCATAAGCCAGTTCCATTTTTAATTTTTAAAAGAACCTCCATACTGTTTTCCACAGTGGCTGCTCAAATCTGCATTCCCACCAACAGTGCAAGAGGGTTCCCTTTTCTCTGCATCCTCACCAATACTTGTTGTTTGTTGATTTATTAATAACAGCCATCGTGACAGGTGTGAGGTGATATCTCATTGTGGTTTTAATTTCATGTCTCTGATGATTAGTGACATTGAGCATCTTTTCATATGTCTGTTGGCCATCCGTATGAATGGGACTTGTTGACTGACTGGATGGGTTGGGAGAGGGAGAGGAGGGGGAGAGAGGGAGAGAGAGAAGGCAGAGATGATGGCCTCTAGGTTTCTGGCTTGGGCAACAGAGTCATTTCTGTGACAAGAAACAGAAAACATATTGGGAGCACAGACTGGGGAACAGAGATAAGGAGTTTAGTTGGAGGTGCTGAGTTTGAGGTGCCCCAGGAACAACTGAATGGTGATGTCCTATAGACATTGCCATGTCTTGAGTTCAGGATACTGGTGTGGGTTGCTTGGGAGACAGACACTGTGGGAGCAGGTGTTATTGCTCCCACTCTACTCGTGGTCACTTTTTTCACTTTCTACATTTCTTCCCAGCACATTCCTCAGTCTACTTCATTCAAGATTCTATTCCTACCAGCTCACCTCAACAGTTTTTCACAAGGTAACCAGTGAGCTGCTCTTCTCAGTCTATATGCTGCTTGATGTCTCAGCAGCCTTCTCCACTGCTGTTTACTCTTCCTTCCCAGTGTATTTTCTTCCTCTGGCTCTTGTAGCACTATCTCAACTGGAATTCCTTCTATTTCAGTGGCTCTTCCAGTTGTTTTGAATATGAACACTAACATTCACTGGAGAGTTTCTAGTATTTCCTCTTATTTTCAACTCAAACTGAGGCTAAGTGTGGTTATACCGTTAGTGAGTGGTTGGACTTGGATTTGGACACAAGTTTGTTTCCTCACAGAGTCCTACACATAAAAGCAGCCATGCTACACTGTCTCATTTGGGGGAGAGCAGAAGAACTACGATTAGTGGCTTAAGGAAGAAAAGGTTGTCTTGAGAGGAAGGGAGAGCTAAGGGGCAGCATAGTGCTGTGGAATGAGTTGATTCAAGGTCAGATCTTTTGGTCCTTGAAGTTATTATCAGATCTATGGCCCAATTAGCCACGGGCATGCAACTCCCCTAGATTACCACAAGGGGGCAGTATCAAGAAGCGCAAAGCTGCCTGAGCACAGCTCTGGATTCCACTCTGAACGTGAGCAGGAATATGCATATGCAAGTAAGTCTGTGTTCTTTCTCGTGCCTGCCCACGCCTCCATTCCAGTAGCTCCTTTCTCCCAGCGCGGGTCATTTCTCTCCTTTCCATCCTAAGGCACTTGTCTTCCCTCTAGCCTGGTGAGCTGGCCTGAGAATAGTAACAGAGCACAATCCCTTTGGGTAGGAGTCAAGGCTCAGCTTTCCTGGGGCGTCTGAGCAGAGCCAGGGAACCCAGAGTAGTTCACTCTTTATCATCCCTCACACTCCCTAGAAACCCAGAAAATCTATATATGGGCGGTGGCCTTGGACAGGTATTGTATTTAGTGCGCCAGGCTAAGCTCAGGGAGAGGAGGTGAGGAATGACTTGTCACGGGAGGCGGATTAAGGTCGGTTGAGGCCCCCGGGGCGCAGAAGAAAGTACTGGGCCCCTTAAAAAGAAGAGAGAGAGAGGGAAAATAAAAATACATGCCTTCAGAAGTCGCGGCCCAGGGCGCGCGCCAGGTGTGCCCGCGGTTAAATCCGCCTCTGCTTGTCACAGAGACCTGGAGGGGAGGAGGCTTTGCTGAGGAAGCCTGGCCTTTGCTCAGATAGCCTGGTTGCTTGGAGAGGGCTGCCTGCTTCTACACCTCCCGGATTACAGAGGCCTAAATCCCAGACCTTCTTCAGGGACCTACCCAAAAAGGAATTTCTTTAAGCCACTTTGAGACCTATTCTGAACTTTGGACTCCCCAGTTCCAGCTTCCCACCCCTCGCTGAAGAAACGAGGCAAGGGTGATTCATTTCCTCAGGGGAAAATACGTGTGTGGTGCTGGTGGTGATTGGTAATGAAGAAGGAAACAGAAGCTGGGCTGGAAAGTTAGGTTGGAGCCACCTTGCGAAGGGCCTTGAATGCAGACCGGGTGGTTTCAGTTCTTTCTTGAAGGCTTTGGGAATCACCTGTAACTTGCTAAAAAGGAACCTGACATGTCAATCTTGCGGTGTAGGTGGTAGTGATGTGAAAGGTGGATTGAGAGAGACTGGGTTTGGAGTCAGGAAGGTGAGTCAGGAAGCTCTTTTCACAATCAGAGAGCAGAGTGGATGATATAATGAGGTTGGGTTGGGGGGTTGTTAAATAAGAGAAAAGGTCAAAATAGATTAATTGGAAAAACAAAATCACATGTGGAGGTGAAAGAGCAGAGAAATTAAGATGGGATTAAATTAAGGTGGGACTGGATGACTTCCCATCCAGTGTGACTGAGCGGTACCATTCTGAAGGAGTTCTCTTTGGGGCTAGATGAGCATGAGGCCCATCGGCTCCATGAAGTGGAAGTGTGAAGAGGCTGCAGGTTACATGGGTCTGGATCTCAGGACAGAGGCTCAGAACAGAGTGGTCTATGCAGAGAAAGGAAGTTGAGCCTGGGGCATTATGTGACCCCCAGGAAGAGTAATGGGGGAAGGGGGGTGAACCTGTGGACACAGGATAGCATCACAACGTGACTGATTTTATGTCTTAGCTGCATCTGGTTTCCATGTCATACCCCAGCCAAGCACAGTCTGGGTCTGACTGTCATGTAGGCTTTGAGAGATCCTGATGAGAGATTCTGATTTTTCTTGGGGGCTAGGAATAATAGTTTTTCTTTACCCTCATCTCCCCACTGACAGAACACCGGGCTAGCTTTTCCCAAACTTCTCAGGTTAAAAAAAAAAATCACCTTGAGAGAAGGAACTTACTGTTTTTTTAACCAGATTTTTGAGCCCTTCCCCTAAAAATTCTATTCTCTGGTCCTGGAGTGGGACCCAGGGGATAGTGTGCTCTGTAACGGCTTCAGATGAGTCTGTCAGGGAATCTATCTGAGAAATGCTGCCCAGGCCTGAACAAGAACTTGTCTCTTGAAATCCAGTTCCAGGCTGAACCCCTGATTACTGCTCTAAATCAGATCTGAGTGGCCTTAAAGGCAGCCATAGACTGAGCCTCAAACTCTGGACCCAAGCCAACCCTAACCCCACATGCACAAGAAGAACTGGGGTCCATGTGGAAGGTTCCGTGCAAGCCGGTCTGCTCTGTTGGGGAAGTGGCCAAGAGCAGTATCCCGGGTCAGCTACGTCTGCTCTAGAAACCAAGGGGTGTTAAACATGTTTTCTGAGTGAGTCATCACACACTGAGATTAATGGGACCTCCAAGGAGGCAAGCACAGGGAGAATTAGAGTAGAGAGAGGCTGGAATTCAGAATTACTAGAAATACTCAGTCTTTCTCTTTGCTACTGTCACTACTACTTAAGTGCCCTTTCATTATATTCTTCTTCTTCTCTGAGCCACTAGAGGAATGATGTTTCCCTTTTACCCTTTCTTAGACCTTGGACTTGGATGCAAAAGCCTCAGCTCTTGGGTCCTGTCATGGCCACTCCAAACGGAACTGCGGTCCACCCAGCATACTTCCTGCTGGTGGGCATCCCTGGACTGGGGCCTAACATTCACTTTTGGCTGGCTTTCCCACTGTGCTTTATGCATGCTTTGGCTGCCCTGGGCAACCTGGCCATTGTCCTCATCGGCTGCATAGGAAGGAGCCTGCATGAGCCCATGGACCTCTTCCTGGCCATGCTTTCCGCCATTAACCTAGTCCTATCCTCTGTCACCATGCCCAAGATGACCAGCCTCTTCCTGACGGGCATCCAGGAGATTGAATTCAATGTTTGTCTGGCCCAGATGTTCCTTATCCATGCTCCATCAGCCATGGAGTCAGCTGTCCTGCTGGGCGTGGCTTTTGACTGCTTAGTGGCCATCTGCCACCCACTGTGGCGTGCTTCCGTGCTCACAAGGCCTAATGTTGCCAAGATCGGACTAGCTACCCTGACCAGGGGATTTGTACTCTTCTTCCCACTGCCCTTCATCCTAAAGTGGTTGTCATACTGCCAAGCACATACTGTTACACATTCCTTCTGTTTGCACTAAGATACTATGAAACTGTCCTGTACTGACACCATGGTCAGCGTAGTGTACAGACTCTTTGTCATCCTCTCAATAATGGGTGTGGATTCCCTCTGCACTGGCTTCTCCTACACCCTCATCTTGAGGGCTATGTTGGAGCTGCCCTCTCGGGCAACAGCACTCAAGGCTTTCAACACCTGCATCTCCCATCTCTGTGCTCTGTTGGTCTTCTACGTGCCCCTCATCGGGCTCTCAGTGCTGCATAGGCTGGGTGACCCTACCTTCCTGTTCATTGTGATAACGGCTAATATCTACCTACTACCACCACCCGTGGTCAACTCCAATGTTTGCAGAGCCAAGACCGAGGAGATTTGTTCACAGGTCCCCTATATGTTCTCACAGGATGTCAGGGGAGCAGCTTCACCTTCCCTAGTGTCCTCAATTCCTACCAAATGAGGGAGGACAGGATCCTGTTTGCTGTCTTGGTGATTGGAGCACCCATTCTGTTGGATTATCATTTAGTTATCTAAATAAATCTTGGATTTCTGTTTCCAGGAATTTGTCAGTGCAGAAGAACTTATGACCCAGCCTGGACAAGCCATATGGAGAATAAGCACCCCAGTGTCTCTGCTCTGGGGGTCTTGCCTTATTTCCCTCTTCCAACCAGAAAACACATATAGCTTTGACATGATAAGGCTGTAAATGCCACAGCTTGTGATTAATTCCTGTCTTGATATATGATTTTAATTATTCTTACTCCCACAAATCTGTGTCAGTGAAGCTGTGGCAACCGTAAAGCTTCTTTCTCGGACCCCAAAGTGGCCCAAGAAATCAAGGTGGTTACATGGTTATTTTTGGGGGGGAAGGTGATAGTAATTGAAGAAAGGGGAGGGGGACAGTAACAGGAGAGGAGCCAGCTCTCATGAAATGTTTACCTTTCTGTATGCATGTAGGAGTGTTTATGTGGAAACTGCCAGTGTTCACCTACATGACCCTGCCGGAGACTACTTTCCCGTAACGGTGCTGTGCATTCTGTGTGTGGCTGTGAGTGTGAGTTTCTATATATATAGGTATATAAATATACCTATATTTATGTGAATATGTGATTTTCAGTGTGTGTGTGTACATAGGAAATGTGCCAGTTGTGCTGTTATGTCTCGATGACTGTGGTAGCTGTGTCTTGACATGAATGTTTCATGACTCATGGATCTGATTGAACACCTGTTGTGTTTATGTGGTCTGTGTTAGTTGGTATGTGATATGCCTCTATTGAGAATGTTGGAGAATATCTTTATAAGGATCTGATAAAAATGTTGCCTCTATATTTTCTTCATATCTATATATGGAAAATGAAAAATGTAATATTGAGAATAAAATATTACATATTTGTTACAATTTATATAATGTGCATGAGTATGTGGAGTGGGTGGTATTTGGATGGCTACAGCTTTTGACATGTGCGGTCTTCATGTTTGGGCATATGTCTGTTGTGCATGGTATTTGTGATATGAAATCATTTTCTGTGATACAAGTGTCTTTAGTCATATGTAGGTGGAATGTAATGTCTGAAGAACATGTGTGTATATGGGTATGTGTGTGTATGCAAAGTCTGTGAATATTGTATTTTAGGGCACATGTCTGGTACCTGTGTTTTAGGGCACATTTCCTTTGTGTGGTAGGTGCTGACTATATGACACAAGAGTGAGAATAGCATCCGTGTCCCTGGGCCCTGATTGTCGAGTGGTGTCTCTCTGTATTAGGGGTGGAGGCAGGAAATTAAAGAGGCCCTGGTTGTGGAAGTAATTTCCAAATCTGAGAGCCATCTCAGAGGCCCTCAGCATGGGTGTGGCTCGGCCTCTGGGAGTCATTGGAAAGCAGTGTGCTTCCTTTTCACGTCTCCAAGGCCATGTCACACCTCCTTCATCCTGACCGCATTGTAGGTGCTCTGTCACTTGTTCCCATCATCCCTCCCATATTTTCCACCTTTTCTAAGGTATTGATCTTCCTGAATCTCTGGCCTGCTGCCTCCATATCAGGTCCCAGTATCTTCTCCTCTCCCTTCCGTTTCTTGCTTGTCTACAAACATGTTTAAATGTCCTTGGTTGCAGGGAGTTTCTCTTAATCCCTTTGGGGAAACAGTGGACAAGAAAGAGGGGTGGGGCAGGGAGCCGGTATGAGACACTGCGAAGGCTCTGGCGCCTCCTCTTGCTGTCGGCGTCACCCCCTGACTTCCAGCTCTTGGAGTCTGCTAGGTCAAAAATGTCCACACGGATGAAAAAATAAAAAAATAAAGATAATAAATTAAAAAAATTTTTCACATTGAAGAAGAAAAAATGTCAGTTCATTTGAGGCAAAGGAAAGAATCCTGAAGTAGGACTTAGGAGGTTAAAATCCTGGAAACTTCATAAAGTGGCACACCAGATAACCTCTCTGGGCCTCATTTCCTCTTCTGTGTAATGAGAAACCACGACAGCAATGATGTTGTAAAGCTCAAATACTGTGGACATCCTTTGTAAATTGCTAAGTGTTGTAAACATGCAAGAAACGATCATATTCATGTTTGTTTTATTGTATAGCTTTCGGAAACACCCTTCCTGTCAGGGTCTAAGTGAACAGTGCCCTCAGAAGTGTGCAATGCATCACCAGTTTGGCCTGAATTATGGTCATTAATTAAAACAACTTTTTTATTTCTTAATAAATTGTTTTCATGAAGCTTCAGAGAAGTTGAAATTCATTTTCCCGTGAAATTCAAATCTACCAATGAAATTCAGTGAAAGCATGACCTTGCTAAGAGATTCTTGTCAATGTGGTTGATATCTAGACCAGGCAAAGGGACACTGTGGAATTGAACTTAGATGTCGTCTATGTTGGGACCACTAGCTTTGATATTTGGGCATGCTACTTAACTTACTGAACCTCAGTAATTTTGGAAACTGTAAATACTGTAAAACAGAAATATATTGTACTTCCTGGTGGGTGGCCGTGGGAGTGAAGAGGATAACAGATGTGAACGCACACAGAAAAGAGAAAGTGATCAGCAAATGTTGTTGGTGATACAGCCAGTCTTCACTTGATGTCATTGATCGGTCCTGTGACTTTCAGTGGAATGACTTAGAACAAAACCAATTTGACCCCAGGCTAATTGATGGAAGCAAGAGTTAAAGTTCCTACAGCATCTAATCCATGTTATAACAAAATGTCATTGAATAATGAAACTGATAAAATGAGATATTTTTATTTATTCCGTTATGGGAGATGATATTCAAAAACACACTCATCTTCACCTTTCATAACCACATTCTGTGAAAAAACCAGAGGCTAATCCCTCAGCCACATTGCAATGTCAGCGGCTGCAGACTAACCGGTAGCCTTCTCGCTCAGTAAATCCTGGGACAGCTCGGAGTCCTCTAGAATCTTCTTACTTGAATAACTGGTTGTAGCCGGGTAATCGTTGTTTGTTGGAAACCCTGGCTAATTGCTGATCGGATTAAGCACTTCCTCTAGGCTTCCACAGCCATAGTAAAACTTAACCTCTACATTCCACCTGAATGGTTGCCCCTCTGTCACAGAGCTTCAGCAGTTATGTGATAACTGTTTGTTTACCCTCCATTATAGAACTTAAATAACCGCATGATTATTATCTGTCTCCCTTGAGGAGAAGAGCTAAGGTTTTCTTACCTGCAGAGCCTGGCATATAAGGCTGCCCAGCTGGGGCTTCTCCAGGAGAGGGAGAGGCTGAGTGGTTTCTTCACTTTAGATAAAAAAAACCCACTCTTATTTCTCCATCCCTTCTCATGTCGTATTCCTTTATGTATAAATTATAACCCTCAGTTTGACCTGTGCTATTTTATGAAGTCCACAAAGTACTATATTTTGCCATGTGTAATGTACACTTTTTTGTCCAAATTTTTGAGGAAAAGAAAGTAAAGATGCACATTATACATGGGTAGCACCTGAAAAACCTTGTGCCTGTTCTTCTGTTTTGTAATTATTTGTTACATAAAATTTCTTGTACCATAACATGTTCAAAAATAAACGCTAAAGTTCCTTTATAAAACAGAAGACAGAAAACGAGTAAATATAAATAAAAAAAATTAAATTAAAAAATGAAAACAAAAGATTTTTTTTCCTGAAAGTTTGGGCCAAAAACGTGGGTGCATATTATACATGGCAAAATATGGTGTTGTACTTTCCACAGCTGTTAATGATTAATTATGATCCAAACATAACATTATACTGTAGACAAAGTTTGGTTAAATGTTCCCACTACTGAGGCAAGATCCTTCTGTATTCTCTACTCATTGCCCTGTGATTCTTAAAGTTTTCTAGTCTGGCTGTTGGGAACAATCATTGTGTCTGACCCTAAGTGAGCACTGGACATGCTGAGTCTAATCTCTTCTGGGGGAGCTTGCCCCAGCTTTCGGTAGCTTGCTTACACATGTGTGCTGATCAGGACTCAGCTGAGTTTTTGAGGAGGACCCTCTGCATATCTCGGGAGTTCTCTCTCTGTGTAGACCTCTCATCTCCAATACTCTGCCTTCAAATTCTAGCTAGCTTGGTCCTCCTGAACTCTCAGCTCCATGTCCTCAAATGAAAGTGTGCTCTGGACACTGGGATCTCCATCCCTGCGCCAAAGCATGCAAACTCTCTCAAGGGTTCACCTCACATGTTTCCCACATCTCAGGGCCCACAGTCCTTCAATGCCGATACAGTATCTTGCAAACCACTGTTTTATATTTATTGTTCATTTTAGGTCTCTTTGGGTGAATGTTACTTCCTGTTACTCCATCTTGGTCAGAAATAGAAGTCCTTGGTGGTATTTTTTAAGTCTTCACATGGTGTAAGTCTAAATGGGAGGTTGTGGGAGGTGGCTCAAAGGTGATGACAGCAAGTGTCAGGCTGCAGGTTTGAGAGTACCTGGAGCTCTTGTAATCACGAGTTCTGATGTGGTCTGAGTTGAAATGACCTGATTTGACATTGTCTATTTTTGCATAGCTGAAGTCAGCACCCCTTGTGTTATGAATTTAAAACGTAGAGTTGTGAAATTAATTAGTAAAAACTAAGGAGAAGCCAACTAAAATTCACTTTGCTTTATTTATAGACATGTTTTTTTTTAAACTTATTTAAATATGTAAGGTATTTACTTTCACATTCAAATTGTTCTCTAACTCCCTAAAATGTTCTTTTGCTATTTTTGCCCTTCAGAGACAACCCTGGTGTCCTTGGTCTTATATGGCTGGCGTTGGGGCCAGGGGAGGATTAAGAAAACCATGCCCTCCTTCCTCAGCCAGAAGTTCGGAAACCCAGGGCCGAGGAGAAAAGGCGGGGCATGGTCCCTGGGGAGCTCTAGTCCGAGTTAGCTAGACAGAGGACCAAGGGCCTGGGGACAAAGATGTGACCTTGGAGCTTTGGGGGAAAGGCAGGTGTGCTCATTAGGATGCAGGGCAGGCACCACCAACGGAACGAAGGCGGAGGACAGAGAAAGCTTTGGGAAGACCACGAGTCGGTGCTCAATCATGGGGCCTCCCTGGAAGCTTATTCTGCCTTTCCTCTGGCTGAGCTTGATAAGCCTGAGAAGAATCTTGGAGAAAAGCCCTTCACAAAGACCATGGGCACACAAATTTGTTTCTTACAGATTTTCCTAATCCACTCCCCTTGTCTGACTTCGTGTTGGGAACTGGCACAGGGCTCATCTGGGGAGGACTCTAGGGACTCCCTCCCTTTATGACTCCCCCTTCCCCATTCCCCCAGGCACACCTTGCCAGGACACAGAAGCCAAGAAGGACGCCAGACCCACAGTTGGCTACTGAGGGGTCCCTGCCGATAGGCCCCCTGGGTAGCACACCCCCCTCCCCAGCAGGAAGGGGCAGATGGAGGAGGAGATAAGACAGGGAATAAATAAAGAACCCTGACCAGGGAGATCCAAAGGAGGGGGCAGAGACAGGGAGGGCTGTACTGCAGTGCAGCCTGCCGGACCTGCTCAGGGAGAGAACCTGAGAGAAGGACACACGCCCCTGCAGCGCCGCTGAGGTGAGTGCAGGAAGGCTGGGGAGTGTCCAGGCGTGTGGGCTGCTTGTAGCTAGGGGTCTCCCGTTAGACCTGCTGAATGAATGAGAAATCAGGCTGTGAAACCGTAAATATGGGGATAGGACAGGGAATGTGAAGGTGGCCCCTGACTCAGGACAGACAGTCTCATCAGCAATTTCTGTGTTCGTGTGGCGAAGGGAAACACAGATGGTGCGAGATGCTGTCTGTGGGTAGTTTCCAAGCAACTTTCCCATGATCAGTTTACTGGGCGCCCCGCTAGGGCCTGGCGGGAGTTGACCTAAATGAAGGTGAACGGGGACAGAGCACAGATGGGGTTGGAACTGGCCTAGAACCAGATTGGAGTTCGTGTGAAGAGGGCCAGTCCCAGGGTGGTAGTGTGGTCCAAGCTCAGCCTGTGATCAGGGGTCACACCCTGTGTAGCTCTATTTGGGGCGTGGGCTCTGAATGAGGTCCAGGCCAACTGGACGCCCAATTGTATCAGGAGCCAGGCCGTGGCTGCAACTGAGACTTAGCAGTCTTCCTGGGGCCCTGTGTCTAGGAGCAGAGTTCAGTGTTCAGCCATTTAAAAAGTGAATTCGTGTCTACATTGCCATGTCTCCTGCCATGCAGCCTTTCCTAGCCACACTGAATTACTTGCAGCTTTCCAAACTAGGTATGTTCTTGTTAACAAGGTATTGGTATGCTCTCTTTCTCTCTGGGTCTCTGCATTTGTGAGAGTGCACTTTCAAAAACAAATTATGCCAGGTCTGCTGCCTCAATTCCTCTGAGTCATTCAGAATTAAATCAAAGCTCCTTGCCTTGTCCTGAAAGCCACCACATGACCTGGTCCCTTCCCTCCTCTCTGCCCTTATCTTCTAAAACTCTCCTGTGCTCTTGATACTCTAGCCACGTTGATTTTCTTTCTGTTCTGTGAACCCTCAAACTCATTCTCGACTGAAGACCTTTTCTTCTTGCTGTCTCCTCTGGCTGGAACACTCCCTCCCTAAGTCTTAGAATGGTTGGCATATTTCATCACACAGCGCTCAGCTTTTATGTCACCTCCTCGGAGAGGCGGCAGTGACTTCTGTCTCAAATATAGGTGCACTGCCCCTGTCCCTGTCCTTTGCTTCCTGTTACTGTCTTGTCTTCAGTGCACGTATGTTTGTCCGAAATGTTCTTGCCTACTTATTTGTTAATTTTTGTCGTCACCTTCCTAATGCAAGAGCTCTGTGAGAATACTGATTTTTTTTGTGTTTTATGTCCATTTTGGGGCAAACGGTAGGCACTCTATATGTTTTTGTTGTCTAACTGAATGTTGCTGTCCGCATACCCCCAAGCCTGCCTGGGTAACTGCTACTGACCCCGCAAGTCTTGGCTGAGCTGTCACCTCCTCAAGGAAGAAGCCCTTTGAGCGTGACAGCTTGGTGAGCTGTTTGTATCTGTTTGTTCCCAAGGCCCTTGCTCCCCCTGGTCCTAGCAATTTTCACAACACACTGTGACGGCCACATGTTTGTCTCAAGTTCTCCCCACTGCTGAAGGGCTGACCTATGACTTGTTGTCTCTGTTTTTTTAATATCCGCAGTGCTTAGCACAGAGTCTGGTCCACAGTGGATAGCCAGTCAATAATTGGTGAAGAAATCAGTATTTCTTCAGCTGTTCCCTGTGTGTAGGCAGCAGCCGGAGTAGCCGCGATGGGCACTGATACCTAAGTCAAGCTGCCCAGGTGTCCGGGGTTCTTATCTGGCCTTCCTTGGGGAGTGGGGGGTGGGCAGGAACCAGAGCCCCTGGGGCTCTGCGTAGGAGTGATTTGGGAGGGTCAGGCTGACTTGAGTGAGTAGAGTAGGGCTAGGAGCCTCGCTTTTTATTTAGTTAGAAGTCACACTCTCTTATCTTTCCATTATCACCTAAAAAGAATGGCCAGAGCCCCGCGAGGGTTCATTTCTTTATCAAATACAAGCAAGGTACAGGGAACAGAGGACGGGATAATTTGGAGAGGATGTGATTCTGGGGCTACCACCCTGATGGAGTTTTAGGAAAAGGGGCTTCTTCTCCATGAACTGGCTGGTGAGCTCTGATTGTCCTTGCTTGTCACGGCATTGCCCCTGAGTTTGACCTTCCTTCTCTGGGCATGGGAGCAGAAGCTAGAGTCTCCCAGGTATTTCTGGGTTTCTCTTTAAGATGTTCTCTGCCAGATGTTCCCACAGGGGACGGCAGTGGTACACGAGACCTCTACCCAATGTTCGAGGCATGAAACATTCTGTATGCTGAGTCCAGATATGCCAGTCACCACAAATCCCCTCTCCCATCCTCTCCTTATCCCCTTCCCCACTGAACCTAAGTGGCGACAGCAAGTCAGGTGCCCTGAGCCCTGGAGAGACCCTCTAGACTCATGGGTCCTCAGATTTTGGATTCCTTGGAAGTTAATATTGAAACAGTACTTAAAAAGCATTGATTCATTCGTAAGGAGCCTGGCCTATTGGAAAGCACATGGATTTGGCAATGAGAAATCTAACTAATCCTCAACATCCTTCTCTGTCAAATGGAATTGATAATACTTGCCTGGCCGGTGGATGAGAGACTCTAATCATATATGAAGGAACTACTGTGTAGAGGGTAAAGTTTTTTAATTTCCATTGTGGGGACCGTGCATGTCACAAGCAGAGGAGTTGGGGCTGACGGGAGGAGAGCGCCCATGTCTCCATCGGGGGGACCTCTTTACTTCTCTCTTGGGTTCCCTTCCAAGGGTCCAATTGGGCCAGGTGTTCTGTTTACCATAACTTCTTGTACCTTTCCTCTTGGGAAGAATTTATGAGCTTTCAGAAGGTGCACAAAATTAAAGGCATCCTAGAATAGGGGAAAATGTCTTGGAGTTAGGCAGTTTAGGTTAGATTTCTGCTTCACCAGTCAACTGTTAAACCCTGGCAACATTATTTTCCTCCTTGGGACATCAGTTTTGTCATATATGACATAGAGAAGATCCGTAGAATTTCTATCACGCCCCATTATACTTGGGATAGAGGTAAGCTTCACACAGTATCTGCAATTTTGCAGGCACTCAGTGACTTCTGCTATCAAACCCCCAAAAAACTTTGTTTATTTTTCCTTGATTATGCTTTATTTTTAAACTAGAGTGACTTAGTTCCAATTTCCTCCAGAGTTCCAAATGTTCTACCTCTGAGTATGTGCCTGATTACTAATAGTTGCTGAGGCCGGAAGTCCTCTGGTCCCTCTACCTGCCTCCTGGGGGGACTGTGGGAGATTGGGATGCCTCAGGGATGGGCAGTCCGAAGGGTGACACTTGGGCCCTCTGGCTGGCTCCCTTGCCCATTCCTGCCCTGTTGCAGTCTTCTGAGGTCCAGTCCGATATTTTCCTGCCAGCGATAGCCGCCCATTTCATGCTGTTGATTTCATCCTTCCAGCGCAGGTCAACCTTCCTCTCTGATTTCTTCATGTCAGTGCTTAGTTTTTGCCATCACGAGAGACTGACTTCTTGTCAGTGTGTGTGTGTGTGTGTGTGAGTGTGTGCTTGCGGTGGAGTGGCAATGAAGGTGACAAACAGGAGGGAGATGCATAGTTTTTTGAAATATCATACCTTTTCAGAAATCTTGTCTGCTATTTTTATGGGACCATAAAAAAAAGTGCTTTGCACTCTATGATGCAGTGTTTACAATGCCTTTTGATGTACCTCATCTCATGCAATTTTGCAGCAGTACTATGAGTTATTTTTGTCCTCTGCATTTATTTGTAGCTGAGACTTGCATTCCTAACCCCAGGACTCTGTTCCTTACATCATTCTTCCCTCAGAGGTTATAGGATCGAATATGGCGATCCATGATTCTTTCCCAACACGTCCTCTAAGACAGCACATTTTTATCCTGGTAATTGCCCTACACTGCCTTGTCTGTTCATGTGAAATTTCTGGATGGTATGGATATCTGGTTCTCTGGAGAGCCAGAGCCTTCCTGCTAGTGTCTCCAGGTGAGGAATCCTAGGTCATTCTATCTCTTGGGCACAAACTATGTGCATGCCCACTTTACATTTATTTAGAGCTGAGGCTTTGCACCTGCTCTGTTCTCCATGTGTCATCTCATACCCTGTGGCTCACTGGGTAAGAAAGACCTTTTCTGTTTGACCCTAAAGATTCTTGTTCTGAAGTTAAGACCACCCCACCCTCACCTTCCAAACAATCTCTTATTCTTCTCAAAAGTCTCTAAAGTTCACACAACTGGCAATCCTTCCTGTATTCTTGACTGTGTTTTACTCATTAGATGCCCATTGAGGGAGCCTTCTTTTAATAAAGCTCCTTTACGTTTTCAACAAACATTAACTAAACACTAATAAATATGGTATGGTTTCTGTTATTAAGAGTTCATAATTCAGGGGAAAGTAAATATGCAATAATTGTTGCTCAGGAGGTTAAATTCATAAAATGAGACCTAAACAAATTTCTTTGGGAGCATCAAACAGGAAATATTTAATTATATCCAGGGGAAAGAGATTTAAGAAAACAGCATAGGAGAGAGGGAGATAGTAACCCAGGGTGTGAAAGATGAGTAAGAGTTCGCTCAGTGGAAAGCCAAGGAGGGAGGTCTGGGAGGACCTTGACAAAGAGAGAAGAAGTAAAAAAGGCAAAAAGACACAGAGGCCTGGGACTCAGCGCTGCTTTACGAAACCCTATGTAGCCTAGCATGGCTGAATCACAGGGACCATGGCGGGGGTGGTAAGAGAGAAACCTAGGGCCAGATGCTGAAATACAGGCCTTTTTCACCACGACCTGGCAGTTCAGTCTTTATTCTAGAATTAATTTGGATCTTTCAGAGGAATTTTTTTTAAACAATAGCTGATGACCTAGTAATTTCTTTTGGTCAGGAGGTTATTGAGATTGTGCAGATGAGAAATGCTACGTGAGAGTCATGGCGATCAGAATCAGAGTATCTAGCTTTTGTGACAGTTTCGACCACCATAACGGGAAAAGGGAACACTGGAGGATAAAGAGCTAACAACAATAGGATTTTCTGCGCACTTACTACGTGCCCTGCATTGTGTTACATGCTTTACATTCATCATCACATTTATCTTCACATTGACCTCTATTAGGCAGTGACTGTTATCCTCATTTTAAAGACGAAACAGCTGAGACTTAGAAAGGCTGACTGATTTGCCCCGGATTGCATATGTAAGGAAGTCCTCGACTGGGATTTGAAGGATTGACTTCATAGGTCATATTCTTAACAGCTATACAGCACTGCTTCTGGAAGAGTTTGTTTTTGGACAGGGAGAGTTGGAAGAGACGGACAGGTAGATCCTTTAGTAAGACTTTAGAATTACGGGTTTGGATCACAAGTGATAATTCAGGGCTTGCTAAATAGATTTGGGAATCAGTAGTTTCTATTTAAAATGGATTTACTGAAGGGAATGTGATGGTCTGAGAAGGGGGTTACAGAACTAGAACAGTGAGGATGAAATTCTGAGAGCATTATCACTTAAGAGTATGTATAATGGTCGAGCAGAAGAGGCTGAAGGCCCAGAAAGGAGACAAACAGCTAGTGATCAGAGAGAGATGAAGAGCAGCAGGATGAAGAGGGAGACGCTTTAAGAAGGAGGGAACTGCTCACAGTGTCGTGTGCTACGGAGAAGTCAGTACAGGAGACTTAAGTGACATTGATGGCTTTGGCCTCTTTGCCTGAAATTCTAGGTTAAATGTGGCTCCTTATACCTTCTTTCTTCAGCAGTTTGAATTGAATTTAGTCACCCTATTCTAAAACTCATGCTTCTAATGATTTCTCCTTTGTGTCTGGTCTGGGAAAACATCTGGGTGACAATCCTAAACCCCAGGGACGAGTGAAAGCCCTTCCTGATGGTGGCTGTGGGCTCTGCTTCACACTCGGCTCTACTCCTGGTCCCCCAGGCAGAAAGACCCTACTCCACCGTCAAGGGGCCGATCTTATAAAGCTACTCATGCTTTCTTCTTCCTGAGATAAAGTTATCTTAAATATACCCTAAAATAAATGGCACTATTTCCATAGCTTGCTCCCAAAGCATAGCTGAATGTATATGTGTATATGTGTGTACACACACACACATATTAAATCTACGCAACTTGCATAATCTAATACAAAGCAGCAGCATGTGAATATTTGTGGATGCTAGAAAGGAAAGGAGGAAGTTCGCTAACTCTCTACTCAGGGAATCCCAGCTCCTGGGCTGGACCCCTAAGTGGTCAGTGACCTGTGAGGAACTAGGTAGTACGGCAGGAGGTGAGTGGCAGGCACGCTTGCGTTGCCACCTGAGCTCTGCTTCCTCTCTCCTCCCACCCCTGTCCGCGGAAAAGTTGTCTTCCACAAAATCAGTCCTTGGTGCCCAAAAGGTTGGGGACTGCTCTTCTGTTTCAGCTGAGAGAGGTGATCTGAGCAAACTCAAGCCTGACATTTTTCACCTCAGCAATCTCTACTTATATCCATCACTTTTGTAACTGGGGTGGGTTTAGTAAGTAGAGCTGGAGAAATTTTTATATGGGCTTTGGGTTTTGAAGAGTAGTTAAGTTGAATTTAGAATAGAGTCAGAGTTTGGATAGACAATGAAGTTAGAATTTGAGTCAGAGAACAGGGCATCAGTGTGGAGGGGAAGAGCCATGGTATTGTGATTTCAGAGGGTCTGACGATGGCTTGTCTTTGCATTCCAGCATCTCCCAGCCTAGTGTTGGTTGACTGGTTGCAGCTCAGTTTCTTCACTATGGTGGACCCTGATGGCAATGAATCCAGTGCCACATATTTTGTTCTAAAAGGCCTCCCTGGCTTGGAAGAAGCTCAGTTCTGGTTGGCATTCCCATTATGCTCCCTTTATCTCATTGCTGTTCTAGGTAACTTGACTATCATCTACATTGTGTGGACCGAGCGCAGCCTACATGAACCCATGTATATTTTCCTTTGCATGCTTTCTGGCCTTGATGTCCTCATCTCCACTTCATCCATGCCCAAAATGCTGGCCATCTTCTGGTTCAATTCTACTATCATCCAATTTGATGCTTGCCTGCTACAGATGTTTGCAATCCACTCCTTATCTGGCATGGAGTCCACAGTATTGCTGGCCATGGCCTTTGACCGCTATGTGGCAATCTGCCATCCACTACGTCATACCACTGTGCTGACATTGCCACGTGTTACCAAGATTGGCCTGGCTGCTGTGGTACGTGGTGCTGCACTTATGGCGCCCCTGCCTATCTTCATCAAACGGCTGCCTTTCTGCCACTCCAATACCCTTTCCCATTCCTACTGCCTACACCAAGATGTCATGAAACTGGCCTGTGCTGACATCCGTGTCAATGTCATCTATGGCCTCATCGTCATCATCTCAGCCATTGGCCTGGATGCGCTTCTCATCTCCTTGTCATATCTGCTTATTCTCAAGACTGTGTTGGCCTTGACACGTGAAGCCCAGAAAAAGGCTTTTGGCACTTGTGTGTCTCACGTGTGTGCTGTTTTCATATTTTATGTGCCGTTCATTGGATTGTCTATGGTGCATCGCTTTGGCAGTCAGCATGACTCCCTCCTGCCGGTCATCATGGCCAACATGTACCTGCTTATCCCTCCTGTGCTCAACCCTATCGTCTATGGAGTGAAGACAAAGGAGATCCGTCAGCGTATCCTTCATCTTTTCTGTGTGATGACCCACACTTCAGACCCGTAGGTGTCAGTGGGCAAACTTCTTTTTCATTTGAAGTCCTTCAATTCACATTTTAATATCAACCTATCAACATTTTGGGAGACAATATTAAGGAAAAATTTTTTTCTTAATAAAAGCACAACATGTCCTTCAAAGATGAAGCTGATTGAAGCATCTCCATGTGGGCTAGGGGCAGCAGAACCATGTACTCCCAATCCCCATTTCTGAATATAACTTTTCCCTTTAGTTCTTTTCTATATACAGTTATTAAAACCTGGGTGTTGTGGTGGTGGGTTATTAATTCTCATTTCACGATTCTGTCCAAATCTCTAGACTACTTGCACTGAGAGCCCACAGCATTCTGAGGTGAGGGTGGTCCATCTAAAGCATATTTACCAAAGACTTAAGCATGGCAAAAGCAAAATAAACCCAACAATGCAATACAATGAGATCATTTGGCTTAAAACTATGATTTTTCTCCTCAGAAACCCCAATGATATTGAATCTCAGAAAAAGAGATACACATGCATTTCCTTCTTCAAAGTGATCTCCACAGAGAATAAGTATGAGGGGGGACCCCAAAAAACTGTAGTTGTCTTCTGGAACGCAGGCCCCTTGTAGTATAGGCTTCCCCTGCTACGTGAGTGTTCTAGGAACCCATCTGTGTCAGTGTACCAGCTGGTGTTGTTGTGAGAGGCTGCATTTGGCTCCAGTGAATTTTTTTTGAAGACTCTTTCAATGCATTTTCCCATTTTATGATGGGTGATTTACAAGTGCACCTGCCCACACCGTGCTAAGTGTTCAGCAGTTTTCAACTAAAAACAGCAGGACCCCCATGCCCCACCCTCCCTATTCACCCAATCTTGCCCCTGGTGACTTTTTTTGTTTCCCCAGATGAGAAAAAGCCCTCAAAGATACACTTTTTTTGTCGATGTGGAAGAGGTAAAACAAAAGGTGGTAGAAGCACTAAAAAGCATCAAAGTCGACGAGTTCAAAAATTGTTTTGATCAGCAGAAAAAAATCTCGATAGGTCTATTACATCAAATGGAGAGTGTTTTGAAGTTTAAGCATGTAAGTTGAAATGTAAGAATAAATATACAATATTTTTATAAGTACATTCTGTTTTTTTGGGTCCTCCCTCATAATTTCTTCTGGGCACCAACCCTTATGAGGAAGATTAGAAGTAAAACCATGAAAAAATTACTACTACCTGCATTAATGAAAGATGACACACTCTGTTTTGTGAGTTTTCACAGTCCATGGGCATTTTTCCTTATTAAATTAGTTAGGAGTATAATTAGTACACCTGTTGTACCAGTGGGGAAATCGATGTTCAGTGGGGACCAATGGATTACATGAGGTCACACAAAAATTTGTCTTTTGATGCCCAAACTTATATCATGGGGAGGAATTGTTAGAGAGACCAGCGGGATAGTGAGTTAGACATTCCCATAGTCTTGCATTTTTTAGGGGAGATATTTAATTTCTTTTCTCACTCACCCAGTATTTTATTTAGGAATTTCTCATTAATACTGTTGGTGGTTTTAATCCCAACAGTTTCTGGTCCATTTACGACTGTACTTATGTACTAGCTGCAGAAGTGTGTTTGGGTAATTCCTAATCAGTGACCAGTTTGGAAGATAGTATGATTAGCAGTGGGAGAATTCACTGGATATCTGGAGAGACACTTTATAAAAAGGTGCAGTTAAAAACACCCAGAAGCTCAAGGAAGAAATGGCAGATCAGAAAACACAGACCAGAGAGTCAAGAGGAAGCATGGTAAGGTTGAGGAAGCCCATGGGGCTACCCATGAAGCAAGGCTAGCACAGGCACGGGTCCACAGAAACAGAGTAGAGCATACAAGTGGACAACATACATCCCTGGGGCTCTGAGTTGCCCTGCAGAGGAAGCCCACAGCATCAATGCTTGGAGAACAAGCCCACAGGAGAGACCAATAAAGCCTGCATCCCTGCCAGCTGTACTTAGCATAAATATGGTCCCAGAGATCCACCCACGAGCCTCACAAGCCAGGCCGCACAGCACTTCCAGAAGGAAGCTCCTCGGCAGTACAGTAAGAATGAACAGGGCAGAAATGAGGCCCCCCTCACCCCCCCGCAGGAGGAGTGCTGGTCAAACCCAACGCGAGGGAGCTGAATGTGAGAAGCTGATGGTACAGTGGAGAACGTGGCACAGGGCCCACCAGACTTTTCTGGCCAGAGCACAGGATTGCTTGTAGAGAGGACATGGAAAGAGCATGTCTGATTTCTTGGCCTGGAATACAGAATATGGAAGTTGTGAGCAGTGTGGAATCAGATATGCCCAGGTGAGTGGTGAACAGCAGACTTACGAGCATAAATTTGCGTCAATGCAAGCTTCACTTGGACTGAATGAAATATTAGCCCATTGCCCAGTAGTGCCATTGCGACCGAGAGAAATAGAATGAAAGACGGAGAAAGACAGATCTTTTTTCCTGATTGTGTGATTCCTGTAAGCAAAAATCTAAGATAACCTGAAATTAAGAGAATAACAATATAATAAAACTCCAATAAACTTGTCACCTAAAAGAAAAAAAATTGTTAAAGTTTTGGTGTTCATTTTTTTCAGATTTTTATTAAGTGTTTGTGTGCATACTTCTGTATGGGCATATGATAAATGTGTGTGTATGTTTTATATTTGAAATCCTATTGGAGACACAGGTTGATTAATAATAAACAGATAAATCAGACAGACACATTTTACATTTTTTTCTAGAGATGAGGCCATTTTTCTAGATTTTAGAAGGGATTCCAGGTCTAAGGTAGTTAATATGCTCAGGATAAAATTTCATAGATTTGATATTAAATGAGTTAAGTATTTTGTGAGTGTAAACACACACACACACACACACACCCTGGGTCACCTGGAAGGGCCTGAAGTTGAGGACCAGAATGAGAGGGAGAGGCTGCCTCTTTTAGGAAGTCTGGCTGGCAGTTAGGGAAGGTTCAGGACAAAGACCTTCACTGTGCGCCTTTCACATGAGCATCCCTCTGCCTTCTCCATTTCCTTTGTTTTTATATCCCTGTCTCTGGCGCTACCATCTCAGCCACTTGGACCTTTTTTGAGCCCTGAAGAAGCTTGAATAATATTCATATACAGAGAAGCACTTCTCTGTATATGAGTCACTTGTTCATTTTTTTTAAGGTTTTATCTAGAAATGCTTTATAAACATGTCTCATGTTCTCATTCTAACTACCAGTGCTCTAGTCCAGATACCGACTTTTTGCTTGGACAATTGCATAACGTCCATATTGGCCTCTTTGCCTTTCAACACCTTTCACACCAGTCCTAAATCCCACACAGCTTGGAGGAGTTTTTCAAAACACAGCTGATTATCTAACTTCCCTGCTTAAAATCCATCAAAGCTCTTTTATTGCCTTCCATATAGAGTCCAATCCTATTAGAATGTAAGTAGTCTCCTCCTTTTCTCTTTTATACCTATTTCCATCTTACTTTTTCAGTATAATATTTTTAATTTTTCCACATACCATGTTATTGAGCTACTTTATAATATTTGCTATTTCTTAATGATTTTATACACATTTAAGGCCTCTGTTTTCTTTGTCTGAATTGCCTTTTGCTATCTTTAAAATTTTAATAACATCTCATAAAATGAAGTTCTTTATGATTTGCCAAAGCCAAACAAAACCAAACAAAAGAAAACAAAACTCTCTTCTGTGCTTCAGTGTTCCCAGACATCTTGGCATGTTTTTTTTTTTTTTTTAAAGAATGGAACCATTTCAAGTTCAGAAAAATTTGTGAGACTTCTGAGTCATATCCAAGTTAGTAAGGCATGCTATAGCACTCCTTTAATTGAGATAAGACTCCCTTGGATGCCATCAATGGACATGCATGTGGAGTGTCGCCTCCTTCCACTATGTCTGGCATGCTTCAGCTAGGCAGACTTGAATTTGGGAAAGGGCCACATTATACCACTGGTTTAGGAGTTCAGAGTTGCTGTTCATTGTTTATCTTTTAAAAGAGGTACTCTCGAGCTTCTTGTCCATTCTCCTGGCATCTCATAACTTTTTCTATTGCACTTGACCCAAAGGAAATAAAGCTGTTGCAGAATCAGAGTGTGGTCTTCCCTTCCCACACCTAAGAAAGCCAACAGGGATGCAGGGCTCTTAACTCCAAGAAAGTTGAAGAATAATGACATGGAGAATCTGGAGGATACCTAAAATGGGGACACAGAAGAGGATGCAATTTTTAGTATTAGACTTTGCCATGGAAACTAACAAGCAAGGGGCATGCCTGGGTGAGGTTTCAAGAAGTTAGTGCTGAGGCAGATGGCACCGTATTACTCTGTCACTAGTCAGCATCACCTGATGAACACATTCATTTATTCACTATTTAACAAACATTTATGGAAAAAAATGTAATAAGATAAGACATTGTATTGGAGGGGGCTAGGATTACAGAGAAGAATAAGACAAAAAACCCAACCTTAGGGAACTTACCACTATATGTTCTCCAGCACAATGGTTTTGAACCAGTGAGCTGCAAGAGACACACGGACATGCTGCAAGAATATCCAAAACATGCGATGCCTGACTATTTAGTCAGAAGCACTGACCTATTTTCCCTTGTATTGTCAAGTTAAAAATATGACAACAGCCAACACAACAATAGCCATCAGGTGTGAGTGAATCAAAATTATATTTTTTGGTGTGCTGCAGAATTTTAGCCATTAGTTTGCGTGTGCCATGAGATGAAAAAGTCAAAAGTCGCTGTTCTAGCATATAACCACAGGAGTTTGACTCCTGACCCCAAAACATCCTTTATTTCAGCCATTGAAATTGTAGGGCCAAACTGGGGTAAATGGGAGAAAGTCCACTTTAGACCACAGGTTCCAGGGTAGCTTGTATAAGAAGTAGAACTGTTTTTCTTCTAAGGTCTCCTTCACAGAGGTTTTTCAAGCCCTGATGTAGTCTTCGCATACTTATTTCCTCCCCCTCCTCTTATTCTTTCTTTTCATATTTCTCATTAGCACAATTGACAGGAAATCTATTCCTTTCCTTTATTATTTTATTTTATTTTTCAAAATATTTTATTGATTTATTTTTAGAGAGGGAAGGGAGGGAGAAAGAGATGGACAAAAACATCACTGTGTGGTTGCCTCTCGTGTGCCCCCTACTGGGGACCTGGCCCACACCCAGGCATGTACTCTGACTGGGAATCAAACCAGCCACCCTTTGGTTTGCAGGCCAGTGTTCAGTCCACTGAGCCACACCAGCCAGGGCCTTTTCTTTACTTTTAAACTGTTCTTATGGGTCATTTTTCTGTATTAAAACATAGGCTTATGACTGGAAGGAAGCCACACCAAAGGCAGAGAGTGTAAAATTTGAAAGTGAGAAATTACTTCTTGTGAAAATCATCCAGAGAAAAGTGTCTGTAGAAAAGGTAGGTAATGGGAAGAAAGACTCTAAGAGGGACTAAAAGATGTATCACCCTTTCTTCATTCAGACTTAGAAGGTCTGTGTCTTTCAAGACATTTTCTATCTTATCTAAGTTATAAAATTTATTGGCATAAAGGTATTCATAATATTCCCTTATAATACTGTTAATATTTGTAGCATCTGTAGTGAGGTCACCTCTCTCATTCCTGGTATTGATTCTCTCTCTTTCTTTCTCCCTCTCCATCCCTTACCCTCTCTTTTCTTGTTCAGTCTGGCTACATGCTTACCTATCTTGTTACTTTTCTCAGTGAAACACATTTTAGTTTCATTGATTTTTCTCTTTTTGTCTTGTTGATTTCTTCTCTTTATCAATAATTTTCTTTCTCTGCTTAAACTGGATTTAATTTTCTCTTATTTTTCTAGGTTTTTAAGGTGTAAGCTGAGGTTACTGGGATCTTTTTTTTAATATAGGTGCTATAATGCTATATATTTCCCTTTTAAGTATTGCTTGACACCTACATTCCACAAACTTGATATATTTTCTTTTCATTCAGTTCAAAATAATAATAATTTCCTTATTAATTTCTTCTTTGACCTATAGTTTATTTAGAAGTGTATCGTTTAGTTTTCAAAAGTGTGAGGAATTTTCCTGAGATTTTTACACTATTGCTTTATAATGTAGTGTCCTTGTGACCAAAGAACATACTTTACATGATTTGAATCTTTTAAAATTTATTGAGAATTATCTTAGGGCACAAAAGATGTTTGGAATAATGCTTCTTAAATGCCGCTGATTTATGGACAAATGCTCTCTGACTGCACATGAGGCTCACCTGGAGAACTTTTTGGAAGTGCAGATTTCTATTATTAGAGATTCTAATTCAGGAGGTCTTGCATAGGGCTTAGAAAATCGTAACTTTGAAAAGCCTTCATAGGTGACTCTGAAAGATTGCAAGGATTGGGAACCACTGGCTAAGACTGGATAAGAGGAGTGGCAGGAGTAGATAACATTGGCCATTTGAGGGTGGCTGCTAACCGGTAGGAGAGGGACTCTTTCAGAGCTGCGCTTTATTTGTGGTCATGTTGGGTAAGGAACAGAAACAATCTCGCTCTTTAGAAGCATAGGAACCAGGCAGCTCTGCTTTTAAGGGCACCATCCTCAGAAAATATCCACACCTTTGTTCATGTCCATGGGTCATACATGTCAGTTCTTAAGCTACTCCATTTCCTATACAGTACTTTACTTCTGCATGACTATTCTGTAACTACTTATTTGCACTTCTTAATCCCCTCACCTCTTCACCCATTCCCCCAAATCCCCTCCCATCTGGCAACCATCAAAACCCTCTTAGTACCCATGATTCTGTCTCTGTTCTTGTTTTCAGATTAAATGGTTGATAGATATATATTCATTGCCATTTTATTGTTCATAGTTTTGACTTTCTTTTTCTTACATAAGCCCCTTTAACATTTCATATAACAAGGTGGTTTGGTGATGATGAACTCCTTTAGGTTTTTCTTGTCTGGGAAGCTCTTTATCTGCTCTTTGATTCTAAATGATAGCTTTGCTGGGTAGAGCAATCTTGGCTGTAGGTTCCTGCTTTTCATGACTTTGAATGTTTCATACCAATCCCTTCTGACCTGCAAAGTTTCTTTTGAGAAATCAGCTGAGAGTCTTAGGGAAACTCCATTGTTGGTAACTAACTACTTTACCATTGCTGCTTTTAAGATTTTCTCTTTGTCTTTAACCTGTGTCATTTTAATTATGATGTTTCTTGGTGTGGGCCTCTTTGGGTTCATCTTGTTTGGGACTCTTTGTGCTTGTTGTATGTCTATTTCTTTCACCAGGTTAGAAAACGTTTCCATCATTATTTATTTCAAATAGGTTTTCAATTTCTTGCTCTCTCTTTTCTTCCAGCACCCTTGTGATGCAAATGTTGGTATGCTTGAAGTTGTCCCAGAGGCTCCTTACACTATCCTCATTTTGGCGGGGGTGCGGAGGGGTTCTTTTTCCTTTTTGCTATTCTGATTGGGTGTTTTCAGCTTCTTCATCTTCCAAATTGCTGATTTGATCCTCTGTTTTACCTATATTGCTATTGATTTCCTATAATGTATTCTTTATTTCAGGTATGTATTCTTCATTTCTGATGGGTTCTTTTTTTTATGGTTTTCCTGTCCTTTTTTATGCTGCTGAAGTTCTCACTACGTTCCTTGAGCATCGCTATGACCATTGTTTTGAACACTGTATCTGGTAGTTTGCTTGCCTCCATTTCATTTAGTCCTTTTTCTGGTGATTTCTTCTCTTTTTTCCTTTGGGACTTGTTTATTTGTCTCCTCATTTTGGTTTCATCCCTTTGTTTGTTTCTATGTATAATTTAGAGATGTTATGTCTCCTGGTCTTAGTAGAGTGGCCTTATGTAGTAGGTGTCATGTAGGACTCAGTGGCACAGACTCCCCAGTCACCTGAGATGGACACTCAGCGTACCACCCTCCATGTGGGCTGTGTGTACCCTCCTATTTTGCTTGAGCCTTGATTGCTATTGGCATGTCACTGGGAGGGATTGGCCTCTAGGCCCATGGGCTCTGAATACTGGCTGTGACCACAGTGGAGGAGCTGCTGAGCAGGGACTGACCCCACTGAGCAGGACTCACTTCAGTATGGTTTTGATGTCCACAGAATCTGCCCCTTGAGTGTGTCAGCCCTTGAGGTGGCTGGGTTGTAATCTGGCATGGTGTGAAGCTGCTTTCTGGGCATGCTCGCTCTGGGGCCTCCTTGGAGGTATAGGTCAAGGTCAGCCACTGCCTGCGCCCTTCCCAGCCACACTCAGAATGAGCTAAAGAATGATCTGCAGATGACTGGTACTAGTTTTAGTCTTGGAGGTACCCAAGAGAGGCCAAGCTGAAAACTAGTGCCAGGCCTGGGTCCCCTTAACAAGAGGCATGGTGCACATAGGCCAGATGCTACTTGTTTGAGAGATTTTAGGAAAGTCTGAAGCATGAACCAAGAGAGACCGTTAGTATGAAAAAGCCACTGGAAAGAGCTAGGGTGGGCTCGCAAGTTGGGTGGGGTGAAGTCTCAGGGAATCACCAGGGTGGGGCCAAGGGGGAAACTCAGATATGGTGCCCACCTGCCAGCTATGTAGGGGGACTGATCATTGAATAAACAATGGCCTCTGCCAGCACTTCTGTCGGGGAGTAAGCTGCCCCTCCAGCGCTTGCTGGACAATCCATTTTCTCCCCATATGTCCCTTGCACCTTTTGAACTGCAGCCCCAGTGCCGGAGCTCAGAGAAAGTGAGTCCAAGTAGTCAGCGCATGGGCCATTTAAGAGGAATGCCTGGGACTACAGGAGCCCTCCGTTTTACTCATCTACGATCTCTGCTGGTTTTTATAGCCAGAAATAACAGAGGCTTCTAAACCTAGCACTGGAACCATGGACTGGGGGTTCTGGCTTGGGATTGGGACTCCTGGCTTCTCAGCGGGGAGCCTCCCTGGCCGAGATAATCTCTCCTAGTTTTTAACCACCACATATGGATGTGGGATCATCCCATTCCCAGTTTCCACCTTTCCTACCAGTTTTGCTGTGGCTTCTTCTTTATATCCTTATTTATAGGGTTTCTGTTCAGCTAGATTTAAGGTAGTTCTGAATGATGGTTGTTCTGTAGTTTTGTTATAATTTTGATGTGATTGTGGGAGGTTTCAGGTAGCTCATATTCCTATGCCTCCGTCTCGACCAGAAGCTCCCACTGTTTCTTTCTATTTGCAGGTCCACTCCCCTTGGCTATTTCAATAGCCTTCTAACTGGTAAATTTGCATGTATTATAGCTTTAATCCAGTCTGTTCTCTACCACACAATATAATCTTTCTAAAATAAATACGATCATATCAAAACCACCCTCATCCTAGCTTAAAGCCCTAATCATTTCCCATATTTCTGATTGGTCCTCATTTATGGTTTTGGACATATCTTGAGCCATGGGTTCCTTGCTCTTTGACTCCCAGTCACCCTGCCTTTCATCCCATTCCTTTACCACACCATGCTTCTCCTCCTACAAACTCTTTGGAGTCCTTTGCCTAAAACACCTTCCCCTAAACACCCACTCTTCCCTTTTTCTAGTTAATTTATCTTCAAAAATCAGCCATTAATGACTACTTCTTGAGAAAAGCCATTCCTGACCCCTTGGAACAGGTCAGATACCCTTATTGTGTGCTTTCATAGAAACATCCATTAATTAATCCATTTATTTAGTCACTGCAGTAGGCAGAGTTCTAAAATGCCCCATAAAAATGTCCTGCTTCAGTTTCCATAACCTTTGAATATGGTGAAATATCACTTCCATGATTGTTTTATGTTATATGACACAGATGACCTTAAGGTAAGTAGTTATATCTAGGTAGGCTTGATCTAATTACAAGCGCTTATCTAGCAATAAAAGAAATCGGAGATATTTAATTAATTTGTATTTCTTACATAAGAATAAAGTTGGTTTTCATACTATTGTAGTCTTATCACCCAGTACGGTACTTGGCACATAAGGATCACTAAAAAAATATAACAAAACAACAACAGCAACAACAACAACAACAACAACAACAAAAGAAACCTATTTGTTAATACATAAAGGGTGAAATGTTCCAAGTCTGATAGTCGGTAAGTATACGAGACAGGTTTGACAGAATTTGAGATTTGTTTCCATGACCCTAAAGTTTGTGTTCTTAACCACTGCAACATATGATACTACTTACCCAGTGCAGACACTGTATAGTAAGATCTTGTAATACCGAACCTCATACTTTGAGGAGGAGTGTTGACGGGGGAGGTGTGAGGAAAGA
>PVJD01013349.1:0-34463 GCA_004026545.1 Mormoops blainvillei
CAGAGAGCTATTCCTTGTGCTGGGCTTGGATGTGCCCAGGAGTGGCCAAGCTGTGAACCAAGGCTGGCTGCTGCTAGTGTCTGGTGTGGGGCAACTTAGCAAGAGGTATAGGGCTCACTGAAGCCAGTGCTGCCTGAGAGAATTTAGGAAAATAGAAGATAAACAAAAGAAACCTGGCAAAGCTATGATTCAGCAGACATTGCAACTTGGCAACACAAAATAGGATTACAGTTTGGATTCAGCTTGTTACCTCAGGGGAGAGGGAGGAGATTTGGAATTGAGGATGGTTTTCAAAGAGCTCTTTAGTCTAATCTGTAGTTTTTAAAAATTAAAGCATTCATGGATCTTGTATGATTAAAATTAATTTCAAAATTACAATATAGCATAAGAAATATAAAAACACTGTTTTCTCCAGAAACTCAGGTAGAACAATCACTGTCCAGTCCAGTACAGTCATACCTCTCCACATGGCATGTACCCAGATGTATGTACCTGTTATTGGACTGCTTCCATGCTGGGGGCTGGCCCTGCCCTGGCAAAGTCTGGGACGTTTCCCATGTAAGGTGACCTCCAGGCTCTTGACTTTTGCAGGAAAAATTTTAAATCACGAGTCCAGGTGGAAGTGAGAGTAAGTTTTTTAATGCTTGGGATGGTGAGGCAAAAATAAGAGCCCCTGGAGACAGGATCAGGGGTAAGCCCGGGTTGAGCAGCCACTGCCCATTTGTCCCCTAGGTGCAGGTCTCAACAGAACCTTATAGCTTAGGATAGAAACAAAGTACACACCTGAGGAAAGGGAGGGAGGCACAGGTATATTCAAAGAAGAGCATCTGCTATCATCCTTTGTCCTGAGGCTTTTATCTATTGAGTTGGACAAAAAGTCTGTTTGTTTTTTTCCATAAGATAAGTGATATTTTTCATTTTCACTAATAATTTTATTGATTTTGAGAATGCCGGCATTCACCCCATGGTAGAATGTTGATCTCAATTAATTCTCAGTTTGATTGCTATCAGCTTCAATTGGTCTACCCAACTGTGGAACATCATCCAGTAAGAAATCTCCAGCATGAAACTTCACAAACCACTTTTGACATGTTCAGTCGCTCACAGCACCTTCTCCATACACGGCACAAAACTTTTCTGTGTGTGTTTCAGTTGTACTTTTACCTTTCTTGAAAAAAAAAGCATAATATCCCAAAAATGTTGCTTGTTTTCTCCCATCTTCAATATTAAAATGGCTATGCAAAAATTCACCAATTTTGATAAGTTTGTTTTTTAAATGCACACTGATATGACAGCTGTCCCAATACAACCTAATACAAAATTGTTTCAAATAAAGTTAAAGACAACTAAGCACTACTAGAGCCATCTTATGGAAAAAACAGACTTTTTAGCCAACCCAATATTTTTTATAGGCAGAAATTTTAGGGTAGGTCCCAGCAGAGGATTTCAACAGAGTACTCATTAGATCTAGAGGTGTGTTATTTAGTAGGCTAATGTGGCAAAATGAGCATATAGTGGGGGCAGGGCAGGAGTCATTCTTTGGTTAGTTTCCCTTCTACCTTGGATTAGTCTAGCCCTAATTGGTTTTTTGTTATCTTTCTCCCTGACAAGGTGATTCAAACCATTTGCTCTTAGGTAACTTGGGTTAGGGAGAATAGAGTCTTGTGATTTATTAGCTGGCTATTAGTTGCTCAGCCGTTCTGGACATTGTCTCAGTTTACTCATTCCACTTGCCAGGGGATTTTCCTACTTTCTTAATAACCTGCCTCGGTTCCCAGAACCTATTTTAAAAGTTTGCCATTGTTATATACCCAGTCCTACAGTATATATCTGATCTGGTCTTGCCTTATTTTTCCCTGGCTTTAATCACTTCTCACCTGCATGACCATCTCCCAAATTCTCTGACTTGAAAGTACCCACTCCTTCTCCTACTGTAACTCTGGCTTCTTTAGACTATAGCCCTTCCTCTATGGTAACATATTCATGAACCACTTTGAGTAACAACACTCCTGTCTCAAATTTCCTTTACATCCTAGACAAATAGATTGATTTCAGGGTAGAACTTAACTTAGATAATGTAATGTATAATAAGGAATATTATGATGGCGTAGGACCAAAAAGGGAGGGTACCAAACTCTTCCTAATGTCATTAGAGAAGACTGACCAGAAGAGATACCTATTTAGGATGAGGATAAGGATGAGGATGATAATGATACACATATCTGTTCTGAGTGCTTTATGTATATCATTTGATTTGCTCAATAACTCTAAAAATTTTCCTGTTACCCCTATTTTGTAACTGAAGTGATCAAAGATCAGAGAGATTAAGTGATTTTGCCTGTGATCACACAGCTTGCAAACAGTGGACCTGAAACTCAAGCCTAGCAAGTCTGGCTCCTGAGTCCCTGCTCTTAAATCAAGGATGTGAAAATAAAATTTAGCAGGGGTTGAGGATGGCGTTCTATCTAAACCAAGGGAATAGTATTCATGAAGTCAAGAAAATATGAGACGACATGGTTTGTTCAAGAACAAGGCATTTGATATGGCAGGAGTGTGAGTAGTGGTAGAAAAGAACCCTAAAAGGTAGGCAGAAACTGACTCATGTGGGGCTTATTTGATGGATTTTTTCACATAGGAAATGTGGAGCTGTTGAAAGGTTTTAAGCAGGACAATAACATGATCAGAATTGTATTTTTGAATAATCCCTCTGGCAGTGACATGGAGAAGAGATTGGAATGGATTGAAACTGGAGGCACAGGTTATTATCAGGACTCATTTTCATTATCCTAAGGAGATAATGAGGGCTGAAGCAGAGCAGCAACATTAATGATGGAAAAAGAGGAGATGGAGTTGAATGCCTCAAAATGAAACTGAAACCTTTGTATGTCAAATGTGTCAATAGCATTCTAATGGAGGGAAATAAGATAATGGTGTTTCTGTATTTGCCCCTGTCTTCCTGTTAGTAAAATCATACTCATGAAAGTCTTCAAAGAGTCAAAGATATTGCCTGGTTAGGGAAACATTATACATCTTTTCAGACAAGACAAAATCTATAAATATTATATCACAGACCATAATGTTTAATGTTTTCACGCTGAATAAATAAATAGATGCAAAGATTAAATCTTTTATTTTACCAGGTTATTAAAAGACATAAAACAAATTTATTTACACATCAAGAAAAGTAAGAATTATAGACAAGAGCTTATTGTGATAACATCACCCATAACTTTTACCTTTAAAACCCTTCTTTGGGTAACCATTCAAAAATAAGGACCAGTAAATTCTGTTACCAGAATATCTTCTATGCTTTGTATATTTAAGCTCTTTATTAGACAGATGTGCCATTAATTCATTGGAGCATACTGCTTATCAGGAATACCTGATTTTTTTTCTCAACAGTGAGTGAAGCAGTTCCACTTGGAATTTCTAAGGACCCATTTTGGTCAATATTTTCAAAGAATGATAAAGCTCAGAAATAGTTTTAATTAAAATAACAAATATTAGTCATTATAAGACTCTGAAATAATGTATTTGTTAATAGTAAATCCACATTTATGAACATTAACATACATTAGTAAATAGTTATCTTAAGGCAAAAGACTCTTTTAGATATAAGCTACTTCCATCAACATATTAAAGATTATAAAAATCTAAAATATATTTAATAATAAGTGGCATGAAATGATTTCAAAAAAATTCTGTGTGACAGAATTTTTTATTAGAAAAATGCCATTAAAGTATAATGGAAAATATAATTTTGATCTTTTGAAATAAAGTGGAAAGGTAGAAGGACAAGCTTTTGAGTATTTACATGGATTAATTAGTTATATGCCAGATTCTCCTGAAATAATACCCAGTTCCTGTTATATCAGTGCACACTCGCTAGATGAGCTATTTTTCTTTAGAACTGTATTCTGTGAGGAGTCCATTTTTGATCACAAAAATTTAAATTTACTTAAACTTATACATATATTAATAATTGTATATAGTAAATCAAAATGCCCTTATTTGTAATAAATACATTGTATAATATAAAAATATTGATTAGAAAAAAACAGAAGAGTGAAATAAAGAGTAAATTAGTTACAAAATTTACATTGGTATCCTATGGGGTAGATATGCAACCTTTGAAATCTACAATTATAGATTTTGGTCTACGGTGATACGTTTTGGTCATAACTTAGTTCTACTTGTATTTCTCTTTAATATTTTAACAGTATTCATAATAACTTAATGCTCATTATGTTTACCTGAAAACTCTGTATGCTATATATTATTAAAAGTATATTTTGCTTCTTTTGGATTAGAATTTTCTGTAAATGGCAATGCTCAAAAAATTAACTTGTTACTATGGCAACTATCCTCTTTAATCATTTTCAGATAATGAGTAAAGATGAATCTTTGTGAACATATTTTGAAATCTTAGTCACTATAGTAGAAACAGACACTAGAAGTTAAAGACTGTATTTCTATGATACATATACAGTATTTCAAATTTTGAGTATTTTAAACATGCAGCAGAATACTGCTGTTCTCTCTGAAATGATCTCTTTTTACAATGATGAAACTTAACACATTTTTTATAATATTTTGAATATGCTATTTATTGATTAATTATAAAAGATCCAAATACTTTTGTTTGATTAAAAAATAAACATCTGTATTTGAATCTTCTGATAGTAAAATAACCAATACACCAGTTAGGGTTAAAATACATACTATTCGAACTACTCTTCCCAACATTTCAAAATTCATATGCTTTTTATAAATAGATTTATCTGTTTGTCTTATAAAACTTAGCTTTAAAGCAATTATTGCTTAGGATATAAAATTGGCTTTCAGAGTCTTATAGATTATAAATTAATGCTTCCTTCTTCACCCACGCCAACCTCTCCAAAAGAAAGCCTACCAGGAGTATTGTACAGTAGTGAATAATCTTATCCTAAAAACTATTAGACATGGAGAGGAAAAGAAGATAATTTTTATGTTAGAGCAGTTTTCACCATCAAACATCTAAAGAGATATAAACTGTGAATGAATTACCTTTAAACAATGGTCTTTATGGTTAAATTAATTTTCAGAGTGCTTTTAGGAGTACCATTATGCTACCACATTTTAAAATATTTTAAATGACAAATATTTAACATTTCATGAATAGTACATGAAGACCTTAAAATTGCCTGGGAACTAAAATTCTGTCGGGTCTTCCTGACTCAAAGTAAATACCATAAATTGAGTAAGTTTATCTCAGGATAAGGATTAGGCTATTTAGACACAAATAAATGCCCGAATAACTCTTTATGTCCCCCAAAGAGTGATATTTCCTCAGGTGTGTTTAAGTCATAGTCAAAATACAAATTACTTATGTAAAATCTAGCCTGCTGAATAACCAATTATGTTTGAAAGCAAGTAACACAACTAATAAAGACTTTCCTATTTGTAGAAATTAGGAGAATTATAAATCTAATATGTAATTTTTAATATTCCTAGATGCCTACAAGTGTTTTTTGTTGTTTTTTGTTTTTGTTTTTGCATAACAGCATAACAGCAACAAAGGACTCCTTTAAAATGTATATTGTCATTTGGCTTTATTTCAAATGCTGCATAGCATACGTACCCACTGCTCCGAAATAAATTTTTAACCATGGAAAAGGAGTACAAAAAGGAATTAACTGCCTATTAGGTAACAACAAATACTCAGAGAAATGGGCATTAGTGACTTATGGCTTAAAGTGCTTGGGTCTGATCATCATTTTAACCTCTTTGAAGGAGAACTTGTAGCCACCAGGGTGTGCCTCACTCATACCAGGCCAGGTGCCCCAGAAAATCCCATTGCGGACACCTTTGTATTTTTGGTGATAATATTTTCCATTTAAGTTTGCAGAAAGACATGCATCAAACCACCAGCCTGAACTATAGTAGAGCCCACAATTCCCAGAGGGATATCGATCATTGTCTCTGTCTGGGGTGGTAAAAAACTTCATATCATGGTTGTAGTGTTTGCTGAAATGTAAGGCATCTCCAGCTGTGCCATTATAGTTACCAATGTGTAAGCGGTATTTGAGAAACTCATTGGCCACATAAAAGTGATCATACAAGGCATAGAGTTTGACACCATTAAAGTCTTCAAGATCTATTCTTAGAATCATGTCCTTACTCTTGGTCAGAAGATGAATTTTATCATTTCCCAGCCAAAATTCTCTTCTGAGGTTTCCAAAGCCTACTTTGTAGTCTTGCCACGTTTTGGTGAAGTTGGTGCTTCCATCAAGACGCGCCTGCAGCACTGTCCAGCCTCCCCCCATGGTCTCCATGTCACAGTAAACTTCGAAGCTACTATATTTGGGATCCGGTGTAACTAAGTAGGTCTCACTGCTTCTTTTGCCTATTGTGTAGTACTCAGAGCAATCTTTATATATGAGATGTTGAACTGAAGAGGGAAGAAAAGAAAGATACTGGATTTTGTTAAAAAAACAACAACTACGCATCTGAAGAATTCTTTGTATGTACAAAAGGAGTTTGACAGTTCCATCTAAGATGATCATGGAACCCTGCCTTGCTAAACTTACTCGAACCTGTTCAAATTCTTGTTAAGGCCTCAAAATAAGAGCCTGGTATTACGAAGCAGACAACATACTTTAGTTGGTCAACATCAACAACAAACAAGAGGAATAAATAAAAATAACAGTTTTAATGATTTAGTAATATTTAGTGAGGACTACCCTTAGTAGGCATTACTGCCAATGATTCCAGCTCTCCTAGTCCATGCATATAAAGGAATCACAGGTTACTATTTCCTTTCACCCTAAGGGGTTGATACCCTCCACTGTCAAAAGGTTTTATAGGATATGTTTTAAATGACATAGTAAAATTCTAACATATAGCATTGATCATACAGTCACATTTATTTTGCTTGTTTGACCATGAAATAAAGAAGATTGAGTAAAAAGGAAAATTTTTTCAATAATATACTTGTATTTTTATTCTGAATTTATTATCCAGGAAAGCATTTAGCCAGATTTCATATGTTTGGTTTATAGAAAGAAATGACAGGTGATTATGTTCAGGATAACTGTAATTATCAGTTAACAAGATTCTGTAGGAATCAAATACAGACATTTACTCCCAGATAACTTTTATAAAAATTCATGCCAGATAAAGTTTGATATAAACTACTCTAAGGCACAAAAGATCTATTCATGTGTATTTAGAATTCAAAATATTTGGATATTTTCCCAAAACTTTTAGTGAAAAATAAAGAGAATCTAATGCATGGCCAAGGATGTCATCTAAGATGTGAACCTCTCTGCCTTGCCATGTGCAGGGTAACCTCTGATACAGGCTGCCTGGTGTATTGGCAACAGTGGTCCTTGAATCCCCCACCTACCTTCACTGGCAGATTCCCTGGGGATGGAATATGCATGAGGTGCTTGTTCCAAAAGAATGTGATCCCTGCCCCAGGTACGATATCTCTTCAACTTCACACTCATAGTAAGTCCTAGTCCTAATGCAGAGATGGCTTTCCAAAGTGTACCAAGACCATCAGAAGTAGTGGTCCCAGGAAATTAGATGGAAAGCCAGGGTTTGGAGGAACTGGTGGTATGGCTGGTTCATGGGCAGAGTAGGTAGTTAGGTTTATCTTTAACATATATTTATTAAAGTTAATTCAGGTAACCTGGATGGTGAGGATGGGTTCTATTTTAATATGTTTGAATTCTAGTTTGAGGTAAAAAAGGAAAAGAAATAAGAATGTATTCCTTCCCGTAGTGGCATGCCAAAACTCTCCTTAAAATGTTTTTGTGCCACTAGGTCTCAAAGCACAGTTTTATACACACGTGAAACCATACAACTGCTTTTAAGATTCCAGCTATAAAATCTCCCATTTTCATTAGATATTTGGGATTATGAACTGTAGATTACTTGCTAAAATCTTTCAAACATCTCTTAATTACCACATGAAAGGGAGCAGCCAGCAGCAGACCACAAGAAAATTATTTTTGATGAACTGAGCACAACCACAAACACTTATCCCTGTTGTTTTCAAATACTTCAGTGAAGAGATAAACAAGTTAAATGCACTAAAACATTAAGAAATTCTATCTTTCTTGTTTTGATTTGTGTGCAGCTGTGGCATCAGCAAAGATCTTTGAAATTGCAACGGCTCTCTGATGGATAAAGAACTAACTGTAATCTTTGTAATTAAGGTCCTATATCATTCCTGTGGTCACACATTTGCAAAGATATTAGTTTTTCCTGTACTACCTTGATGAACAAAAGGCTCCATTTATTTAATCTGTCACTTATTTACTTATTTGCTCAGATTAATGTTTGTAGATATTGTCTAGCTATATAACATTCGCGGACAAACGATAAGAAAATGGTGCACGTACCTGGACTTGGCTTTATTTGTTCTTGACTGGAACACTCAGATGAACATTTACCACCCAAACTATTGACAACAAATGTTAGATTTGCCACTTTGCTATCAACATAATTTTCTATATTGTTCATATTTACAAGATTCAGCTTCTCCAGGTGACCCTGAAGCACGCCGATCTCCTTCTTGGCATTCTTTAGTTCAGAGGATAGCTTGTTAACCTCTCCCTCTAATTCTGTAACTCTGTTTTCATCAGCCCCTCCCGAGGCTCCTGTGCCCGGTGACAGCAGTCCATTTCTGCCCTGGTCTCGGTTGTCATCTGCCTGCAGTTTGCAGTCTTGGCAACATTTCTTCAGGTTATTTACGATTTCCTTGAGATTCTGGACTTCCTTGAACACCTCCTCCATTCTGCTGAACTGCGTCGGGAGCTGAATAGTCAGCGGGGGCAGGTTCACCTGGTAGGGGCATTCGCCTCCCTCTCCGCATTTCCCTCTGCTCTCTAGTCTCACCGGGCAGGCGTCCTTGGTCGGTTCGTCTTTAATTTCTTCTGTTTCATTGTTTGCCGCAACCAAAAAACTGCAAGCAGCAAGGACAGCTGAGCTCAGCCAGCACCAGGTCGCCAGCTTCATCTCTGCGGTGGCGCTCACCCCAGCAGGGAAGTGTGGAAGCGTGCAGGGCTGGAGCTGTTTTAATAGCGGCAGCTGCCTGCCTGAGTCAGGCTGTGTTCTCAGAAAAGGGCGGGAGCACTTGCATCACTAGTTTCAGAAACTCAGAGAAGTGGAGATTGTCCTCGTCAAACTCAGTTTGCCAAAAACTAACTTACTCTCCATCAAAAGTGCACTCGTTGGAATTACTATTAGTTGGACGGATTCACAATATTGAACAAGTTTTACTTTCTTCATTTATTTTATAAAACACAAGAAAAATCTTGTATTTCAAAATAATTATGCTTGAAGTAAATCATTTAATTGTGCTTAACTCCAGTGGAAAAATATTTTTTTAAGATAAAAATTAAGTGCTAGTTATCCAGACTGAAGAACAGAAATATTACTAAAAATGGAAAAGGTCCTTTTTTTCTTTTTAGAATGGGGCATTGAGGAGACTGCATTTTCTTCATGTTGGATGTTCAGGTGAAATCTTAAGCACTTAAAATTTTTTAAAAATATAACAAAGTGCCACTTTCTGACTTACTTGTGCCATGAAAAAAGGGCAGAAAACTGGTAGAGGAAAAAAAGGGCTACTTTCTATTCCTCTGACCACAACATGTGTAGTAGAAATGACTAAATGACTGCAATGCAGTTAAAAGTACATCGTTGTCTTTCATCGAAACCAGCAGCCCCCTCCTCTGCCCTTCACCACTTTTGTGATTATGTTGTCATCTTCCGCAGCCGCCCAAGTGTAAATCTTTGAAGTTTCTGGCCCTGTTCTGATTCTTCTGTCCCCAAGCACCTTTGCCTTCCCTGCCCCTGGCAGCCCTGATGGCCCTGCCTCTGTCTCTCCTGCCTGTTTAGTGTGTCCCTTCGCCCACTCTCTGTCCTGCTTGGTATAGCATGTCAGCACTCATGACTTTTCAAACTTCTTGGTTTCATATTGTTTTCAGTTTTCAAACTTTTCTCCTCAGAGGCTGAGGGGAAGGGGGAATAGTTTCAGTTGGAAATACCACCTCCTTTAATTTGTTTTGCATATTGGCATCTCATGTAAGATTTCTTATTTTTTTAATAAAGGATTTTATTGCTTTAAAAATAATTTCAAAATGACTAACTTGGATAAAAATCCAAATTCTTTATTATATTACTTAAGGTACTCTGTAACCTATTTCGTATGTATTTCTTTAACCTGATTTCTTATGACTTTCCTATTCCAACCGAACTACCCTACTCATGTTCTCTAAATGTGTCAGGCTCACTGCACACTCCCCAGCTGCTTTTACTCCCGAACACTAAGGAGGCCTGGATCCCACCCCTGGATCTCCCTCCTATTGGATATATACATCATTAACTTTACTGAGCCTTGGTTCTTATAACTGTGAGGGAAGAATTTGGCTATTCTTTCTTCACACAGGAATGATAGTTATTAAAAACTTTGAGTGGAGTGTTTCATGAATGTATAAATGTAACATTCCAAACAAATTTTTCAAACATGTTCTACACACCCTATGCCTCATTTTCCCCCCATCTTCATCCAGTCTTTTTAAGAATTAAGTTGCTTTTCTCTTCATTTCATTCAGTATATTCAAATAAATTTTATACAAAAATTTTTACTTTCTGACTAAAAATATCTCTTAAATCTTTTTGGTTGGCCAAAAAATTCGTTTGGGTTTTTTTGTTTTGTTTTGTTTTGTTTTTCTGTAAGATGGCTCTAGTAGTGCTTAGTTGTCTTTAACGTCATTCAAAACAATTTTGTTAGATTGTATTGTGACAGCTGTCATATCAGCGTGCATTTAAAAAACTTATCAAAATGGGTAAATTTTTGTGTAGCCATTTTAATATTGAAGATGGAAGAAAATAAGCAACATATTCAGCATATTATGCTTTATTTCAAGAAAGGTAAAACACAACTGAAACGCAAAAAAAGATTTGTGCAGTGTACAGAGAAGTGCTCTGGCTGATCAAATGTGTCAAAAGTGGCTTGTGAAGTTTTGTGCTGGAGATTTCTCTCTGGACAACACTCTACAATCAGGTAGAGCAGCTGAAATTGACAGCAACCAAACTGAGACAATCAATGTTCTATCATGCAGGAGATAGCCAACATACTCAAAATATCCAAATCAATAAAGTTATTGGTGAAAATGGAAAATGTGTCCTTTATTTTACAGAAAAAAAACCACATGGACTTTTTGGCCAACCCAGTATTTCTCCCTCCTCTTCCACTTTCAAGCTGTGACATTCCCCGGTATTGATGGGAGAAATAAATCAATGATTAGATGAATTTTAAAAGAAAGAGAATGATGATATATATGATATAAAAATATTTTATAAAGTAGAAACATAAAAAACAAAGTAATATTTTTAAAGAAAATAAAGAGAGTAAAGATAATATATAACAATGTTGTATGAAGTAGAATATATCAGAATAATGTTTAGTTTAAGGTACATTATTAAATGCCCTTGACTGGCTAGGGAATATATAAATCCATGTATTTAGCCAGTCAAGTATTTATTAAGGACCTTGTATATACTCAGCCCTATGCTAGAACATAGAGAAGATGCAAGCCATGACCTTTTTCATTTGTTCACTCATTCGTTTATCCACCCATCCATCATATATTAACTGAGTGCCCTCTACATGCAAGACACTATTCCAGGCACTTGGACTACGCGAGTGAGCAAATCAAACAAAAATTCCTCTTTCCCTTCTTAGGAAGGCATATTAAAGACCTTGCATTTTTTTCTTGTGAGACTATCAAGTAAATCAGAAACACCTCTAAAAGTTTCTAAATCTAATAAGAGAGCAGTTTTCTGGCTCTTGTAATGGGCTTTGTTTCATGTGTGTGAACCCAGGATTTGCTTTCCAAGCACTGCTGCTGATTCTTGAGCCCTGCCCACCCACTCAACCAAGGGCATAGTTCCACCTAAAAAGATTGAATATGCTGTGGGAACTGACTCCTGTTCCTTCAAGACCCATAAAAAGTTCCCCAAATAAAGGCAGAGACTGTTTTATTAATCAGTTTTTATTGACACTAATAGGTGATCCTCTGGGTTCTCGATTTAAAAAATCATTGCTCTCTTGCTACAGGCAGACACTAAGTGACCACCACATGAAAGAAGCTCAGCCTGACAGATGACTTACAACCTGTGGGACCAGAGACTGTCGTGCTGCAATTAGTGCAAGAAGCTTTCACAAAAACTATCTTACTATATCCTCCCATCTCTACAATTACTGCTTGTGCTTGCAAATGAGTAAAATTTTATATATAATATATACATATATAAAATATATGTTTTCATATTTTATATATACATATATATGCATGCTTAAAGCAACAAATCACTTGCCTATGGTATTACAGTATCTAAGATGCAGAGTTGGAACTTGAACCTGGATGTGATTCTAATGTTCATGACTTTTCTCCTATGCAACCCAGCCAGGCATGTTGATAGCATGTTATGGAGAGCCTGGTGCTTACTGATTAGATCAGTGGGGAGCCACTGAAGGTTCCCGAGCAAAGGAATAATATGCTCAGTTACGCACTTCAGAGAGAGTATAATCGGTCAGTGAAATACAAAATGCATTGGAAAAGGGAAAGATTAGGCAAGGAGAAGAGTTTAGAGGCCATTTAAATACTCCAAGCCATTGTTTCCTAAAGTGCGTTTTCTGGAACATGAGTGACTAGATGTTATATGACATGTTATATGAATGTTATATGAAAACAGAGTTCCAGGATGAGCACCTCTGAAAGATATTAGTCTTGTGCTAATATGCGTATGGCTGGCCAAGAAGGAAGAGCAGTATGCTGCATTTCTCAAACATTAGTTAACAATAGGAATATTTTATATTCTAGGACCATTTTTAGGAATGAATCCTCTGCTGGAAACCAGCATGAAAACCATTTCTAGGTGAGAGATACTAGTGTAGTAGCAGGTATTAGGTAAGTGGTGAACAAGTGTAGAGGCAGGAGGGATGGTAAAGGGGTTGCAGACATTATTACAAAAAGTGATAGAAACCATAGCATCTGATAAGTGATGGGAAATGGAAGAAGAGGAGGGAGAATTGAGGGAGAACTATGAAATATGAGACTGGTTGAAGTAATGTCATGGCAGTGAGAATAGAGAGGGATGGGGAGTATAGAATAACCCCCCTCTGACCTTGACCTTTACCTCTTTCCTTCTACTGGAAAGCTTTTATGGATTTTCTCATGCATAGCCTGCCCTGACTCCTAGTATCATCCACTGATCTGCCCCCGATAGAGAACTGACACATTATGCCCAACTACAGATTTTTTTTCCAGATCTAAATAAATTATTTAACATTAATATGGGGTGACAGAAGATGGTTTGACTTTGGGTGGTGGGTGCAAGGTACAGTATTCAGACCTTGTAACATAGAAATATATACCTGAAACCTATATGGTCCTATTAACCAATGTCACCCCCAATAAATTTAATTTAAAATAACACCAATATATAGTGGAATTTCAAAGTAACAAGATTTGTTTCTATAAGCCTCATGGAAAAATTACTTTCATTACTCTACATTCACAACATGTTCACACTTATTTATTTATTTTTTTACTTTGCTTATATAAAGTATATTCAAGGGAGGATCTGCATTTACTGTATTTAGATCAGATTCCAGAAGTAAATTTTAATTTCCTTCAATATTGTTTTTTAAAGGAAACACTGTATATCTCTGTACCAAAAGAAGTAAATTTAATAACAATTATTATTTATAGTATTGAGAGTATGTTTATTAATTTAACAGATTTGTAATTGCTTATTTATTAAATTAAAAAGGTTTTATTCTTTAGAGAATGTATGCTTTTGTGATAAAAAATTTTAACATTTATTTTTTAAACTACTTGAGATGTCAATGATAAATAATACTTACTTTCATATTTCTTAGACATCTTAGCTGTTCATTCAAAATTTCATGAAAAATATGTTAAACAAAATCCTGAATTTTAAACAAAACTGCATCACATAGAGATATCAGGAATTGCCTGATTTGGGTTAAAACCAAAATAGTTGGTAGGTTCTCTGGTCTGCCTTACTGTAGAATAAATGAGGCGATTCAGACTAGAAATCCACATTGAGACTAGTAGCAGGGGTAGAGATACAGAATGGGCTGGTCCCACGCTACATGTGATAAATAAAAATCAGGAGGTATATCTTGGTTGCTGAAGCCCCCCGAGGTGTGAGAGGTCCCTGACCCCACATCAGAACACCCAACCCAGGATTCCAGGGCTAGGAAAGGAAGCTCCTGTAACTTCTAGCTGTGAAAACCAGCAGGGATTAAAGCTGAGGGAGACAAAGGCTCCTGGAGTCCCAGACTTACCGCGACTAACTCACTTCGAGCTCCAACACTAGGACTGCAGTTTAAAAGGTGCCAGGGATATATGGGAAGCAACTGAATTGTCTGGCTTCAGGACAAGGGCTAGAGAAGCGGTTTTCTCCCAGACAGAAGTGTGGACAGAAACCATTATTTCTTTCCTAAGCCCTCCTCTCACAGATCCAGCAGGGGGATGCCATATCTGAGTCTCCATCAACCTGGCTAACACTGGTGATTCTCTGAGACCCTACCCCACCCAACTTGCAGGTCTACCCAAGCTGTTTCCAGTGGTTTTTCCAAACAAACTGCCTCTCTTGGTTTATGCTTCAGACTTTCCTAAAACCTCTCAAACAGGCAGCATCTGGCCTCTGTATACCCCATACCACTTGCTAGGTGGCCCCAGGCCTGGCACTAGTGGCACCCAGCCTCTCCCAGGCACCTCCAAGCCCAGCACAAGTAGCAGCCATCTGCAGATCTCTCTATAGCTCATGCTAGGTGGCCCCTGTCAGAGCACAGGTAGTGGCTGACCTTGCAGCTGCTGGGAGGTCCCAGAGCCAGTGCTCTATGGACAACTTCAGACCATGCCTGATTACAACCCAGCCACCTCCACAAGTGACACTCTCAAGGGGTGGTCTTGGTGGAAGCCAAAGCCTTATTGAAGCAAGTCCTGCTCTATGGGCTTGGCCTCTGCACAGCAGTTCCTCTGTTGTAGTCACAGCTGGTTCTTGCAGCTAATTGGTGACATGCCAACAACAGTCATGGCTCAACTACAACAGGACAGTGTACCCATTCCACACAGGTGATATATGTGATGTGCCCATCTTGGACGATCGGGCCCTATAGGACACCTACCACTCTACCAAGTACAGAAAACACAGCTCTTTCTAGCACATAGAAACAAATACAGGGAAGCAGCCAAAATGAGGAGACAAAGAAATAGGTGGCAAATGAAAGAACAGAAGAAATCTCCAGGGGGGGGAAAAAAACTAAATTAAATGAAGGCAAGCAAATTATCAGAAACAGGATTCAAAACAATGGTTATAAGTATGCTCAAGAAATTTAGTGAGAATTTCAACAGCATAAAAAAGGACATGGAAACCATAAAAAGAGCCAGTCAGAAATGAAAACTACACTAACCGAACTAAAGAATGTATTACAGGGAGTCAACAGTAGAGAAGATGAAGCAGAGAAGTAAATCAGCGATTTGGGAAGCAAGAAAGCAGGCAACATCTAATTAGAACAGCAAAAAGAAAAGAAAAGTTTAAAAAATTAGGATAGTGTAAGGAGCCTCTGGGACAACTTCAAGCATACAAACATTCATTTCATGGGGGTGCCAGAGGAATAAAAAAAGAGCAAGGAATTGAAAATCTATTTGAAAAAATACCGACAGAAAACTTCTCTAACCTGGTAATGGAAGTAGACATACAGGTCCAGGAAGCCCAGAGAATCCCAAACAAGATGAACCCAAAGAGGCCCACACCAAGACACAACATAATTAAAATGCCAAAAGTTAAATACAAAGAGAAATTCTTAAAAGCAGCATGAGAAAAGCAGTTAGCTACTTAGAAGGGAGCTCCCATAAGACTGTCAGCTGATTTTTTTAACAGAAATTTTGTAGGCCAGTATTGGCATGAAATATTCAAAACGATGAAAAACAAGGTCCTACTCCCAAGATTACTCTACCCAGCAAAGTCATCATTTAAAATCAAAAGATTGATAAAGAGCTTCCCAGGCATGAAAAAAATAAAGGGATTCATCACCACTAAGTATTATAAGAAATATTAAAGGGTCTTCTTAAAGAAGAAAAAATTAAAATATGAATAATAAAGTAGCAATAAACACATATCTATCAACAATTACTTTAAATGCTCCAGTCAAGAGATAGAATGACTGGATGGATAACCAAAAAAAGACCCTTACATATGCTGTTTACAAGAGATTCACTTTAGATGGAAAGACACAGACAGTGAAGGGAAGGAAAAAGATATTTCATGAAAATCAAAACAAAACAAAACAAAATAAAGCTGGGGTAGCAATACTTATACCTGACAAAATAGACTTTAAAACAAAGGCTATAACAAGAGTCAAAGAAGGACCCAACAGTTCCACTTCAGGTATTTATCCAAAGAAATACAAAACACTGAATCAAAAAGACGTATACATCCACATGTTCACTGCAGCATTATTTACAATAGCCAAGATATGGAAGCAACCTAAGTGTCCATTGATAGATACATGGATACAGAAGAAGTGATGCATATATACAATGGCATATGATTTAGCCATAAGAAGAGTGAAATCTTGCCATCTGCAACAACATGGATGGACCTAGAGGGTATTATACTGAGTGAAATATGTCAGACAAAGAAAGACAAATGCGAGATGATTTCATTTACATGTGGAATCTAAAAAACAAAGAAACAAGCAGAACAGAAACAGACTCATAGATACAGAGAACATTTTGACAGTTGCCAGGTGGGAGAGGGATTAGGAGGATAGGAGAAAAAGGTGAAGGGATTTAGAAGTATAAATCGGTAGCTACAGAATAGTCATGGGCATGTCAAGTACAGCATAGAGAAAATAGTGAATAATTTTGTAATAATATGGTGTCATATGGGCAGTAGGTTTATTGGGGTGATCACTTCATAAGTTATAAAAATGTCTAATCACAGGGTTGTACACCTGAAACTAATATAATATTGTATATCACCTATAACTTTAAAAGGGTTAAAAAATAAAACAATATTTATATATCATTGACTTATTAACATGGAATTCATGACCAACAAAAGTATAATAATGCCTGAAGAAAAATGACGCTTATCTAATATGTTTTCTCCATAAGGCACATTACAACCTTCTTGTTCATAAAAGGACTAGACAGCACTTTAATGCTAAGCTCAGGGGCCATTTTAAACAGTGAAATCACCAACAAAAAAGTACAAAACTGAAAAATGTGATACTTACTTAGACCACAACAAGGACACATATTTACAGTATGAGAACTAAAACAAGAGGGCAGAGCTCTGCCGCCTTTGAGCTTAGCTGGAAATGTATGAGTTGGGCAACATAAATATTCAGCCACCCTACACATGACTGCAAATGATCTCAAAACTCCACATTATCTTGGGATTACAAACAAATTTTAATGAATACATGAATTTGCAAATACAGAATCCACAAGTAATGAGGATCAACTCTATATTGTTACAAAATCCATAGTTTTGAATTCTCGGAAATGTCTATACATTTATTCTAAGCTAATCTGATTGACTTGGTATTACCTATTTTACCACTTGCATTCTTTGGGGTATTTTTTGATTTGTCTGTTTTTATTTGGCACTTAAAATAATATATAAACATGAATTTATATAATATGTAACACATTACATGTATATACACTATAAGTTATACAATGTTATATTATGTATGTTAATCTATATAAATATAAATTGAAACAAAATGTAGCTTAAGAATTTATTTTAATATTTCATTTCATTCATAAGAATAGTGTGCATCTTATTATGGAAAAGAAAATACGAAACTAATTTCATACTAATTGAATACTTTCGTGCTGAATGCATGTCTTTTAAATGACTTTCCTTTCTCTATTTGAAACATGTTTTTAAAAGACTCAAGTTTATCTTATGAAATATATATGTCAGCATGTGAACTGTCAATAAATGTTCATTTAAAGGTAATTTCCACTTGTGTTGTTAACTAAAGAAAATTTATGAAATGGAGTAAATGTTACAGTGCTTGTTATTAGTAAACATTGAAATATACTGATAGCTCATCATCCAAGTTCCAAGGAAATCTTTTAAACATGATTTTAAGTATTCTATAGTATAACATTATCTTATTTTGTTTCTTTTTCTGCTTTTACTTTGATATTATCTATGACTTGAGTCATTTCCTGTTCTTTTCAATGAAAACCTTTCAGAGTAGAAGCCACTTCATGATCACTATCAACAGATGTAAAATTGCTAGGTCCTTATTTTATTTATTTTAAAGTATCCACCATTATTTATCACAGCTTTCCTCAGATTGTTTACATGTACAAATGACATGGCATGTGTTTTGACAAAGTTTAAACAATTGATACAAAGTTCAGCTGCAACAAATGCTGTTGTACAAAAAGATGACAAAATAGACACACAAGCTGTGCAATTGCATATAAATATAAATTTAAAATAAATCTTCATTCATTACTGTGATCATCTAAAAAAGAGTATGATGTGAGAGTAAAGGGCAAAGGAATCTTCCACTTTGTTGCCACCTATCTAGGCCTTAGTTTTCTCATCTGTAATATGAGAACGTTCGACTACAGGTCTCTAAGGTCCTTTTCAGGTATTTATGACTCTAAATATTATTAATTAGAAGCCGTAAAATAGCAAAGCAAATCATCAAAATGTAAACGTAAGTACAGACTGTCCTTTAATTAAATCATTAATTCCAGTGGAAAATTGTAAAGACCTACCTTCTTTTAGGTATTTATTCATTCGATGAATACTTATTTTACATTTATTAAACCGTGCTCTGTACTGAGCCTGGGGATGACAAGGGTGAAAAACAGGCATAGCTTTTAGCTGTGGACCATTAAATTGCGGAGCAGTGTGTTTCAGGCCAGAGCCGGCCGTGGGCAAAGGCAGTGTCTTTGGCCATAAAGGGGTTCAATATGCACACCGAGGCCTTTTCCGAACCCCTCAGCCCCCTCCCAGTGTGCCACGGCATTGGCCTCTCCTTTTGCTAACTGAAAGGAATGCTTTTAAAGCCACTCTTTCCGAATAAGACTACAAAGGTTGTACATTTTCGGTAAACAGCCTCCAATATGTTGAATATGTGCTGCCTGGGCAGAGAAGAAAACTTTCTCTTCCTCCCCTTTGTTGGTCTTTTTGCTGTGCTTCTTAACCCACCTTTCTCACTACCACCACTCAAAGTCTCCTGTTTACAAAGAAGAAAAGGAAGTATTTGGAGTGAAAGGAACTTGTTAAAAGAAAATCTTATAAAAATGACACGTGTAACTTCCCTCTGTCTAAAATGTATTTAATGAGTGTAGGGTTTATCAATTCAATAAATTATAGATTCTGAGGGACACATAGAGTAAAGATACAGCTGTAACACTGAAAATATTAAAACATACAAGGTAAATACAGCGTGGGGCAAAAGTAGGTTTACCGTTGTTCACATGGAAAATAATACAATAATTAATAAACAATAATACAATAATAAACTGCATACTCACAACTGTAAACCTACTTTTGCCCCACCCTGTATATTAAATCTTTTTTTTTCATTTACTCTTTTCCCCTCCTTTTTATATTTGTGCTTCTGCAGTGTGAAGCAGTGGGGGTAAGGAAGAAGAAGAAGTTGCTTTTTAGTAACTTAAAAGCATATGGCTATGGGGATTTTACTTTTTTCTAAGGCAAGTACCAGAAAAGGAGTCTGTCCTGACTTAGAGAATCTAGACCAAGTGTGAGGTGTTGGTCCTCACCACTCCACAAATAGCCAACTTCTGCTGCTTATTATGTGGCCTATCTTCTCTAATTTTTCTAATAATTCCTATTCAAACACAAAAGACAGAAATAAACTGTAGAGGACTGAAATGGAGCCCAGAGAGATGAAAACTGTGGAATAAAGATGACAAAGACACAGAGAAAAGAGACTCGAAGGAAAAGGAGGAATAGAAATTGACTCATGGTGGGAACTGTATCACAATCCCTTGTTTAATGAAGATAGTAACTCCATATGTAATGCTATTTTCATGGGATTTTTTTTTTCAGAATGGATATGGAAAGAACAAAGTTAGAGGACAGAGCATTGGGGCATTAAAGATAAATGCCTTCTCCATCATTTTGACAGTGTCCAGTCATGCCTCAGATTATATTATCATTAAAGTTAAATAAACTTGTAGGACATACAAGTTCCAAACAGCTTAACTTTATAACTAGTGCGAATTTTTAGCCAACATACCCAATTTCCGAATGTTAAAGGAGTTTTGCTGTGCAACTATTTGCTTTCTTAACAATTAGTTTATTGTAATTTTCAAGTTTCTCATATTCTAAAATACCGGTACTACAACAAATAGCAAATAACATTGTCAGTCGGAAGCTGAATATACTAGATATATATTCTAATAATTAATATAACATATTTAGAACAAACAGGATTTAGAGTTTACTAAAACCATCTTAATATTAAACAGCTATCTCAAGCTTATTTGTCATGGTGCCATAAAACCTCAGGAAATGACAGTACTCGTTATCAAGACCAGCCCTTTCGTTTTACAGCTGAGTAAACAGGTCTAAGAGAAACTAGATGACTTGTCCAAGCCAAACCAACTTTGCTTAGATCTCCAACTTCCAGTCCATCTATTCTAGACTGACCTCTCTCTACCCTTAAATTATATCTAGACTATAGAAAACGTGCCACAAAAATACAGTTTACCCACATGAAAACTTTTCTAGCTCAATGCTTCTGGGGTTTTAAAAAGCAATACAGCTTCTTCAGGTGTTTCAAAACAATCGGGAGTTCCTACATGTGCTATTTACATGCCTTGATGTTCATGAAAATGATTCAGACAATTTCTCCAATATATGCTAATATGTCTCTATAAATTTTTCCAATTTACCTTTCTATGCTTATGCTTATATGTATTGCATGGCTTAGAATACAAATTTTTAGAATAATATATTTTTAAAAAATCTTGAGCCCCACCCTGCCCAGAGCTCCATTCTATAGGACATGTAACACATTTTTAAAACCTTTTTTTCTGAAAAATTTATTTTCTAATATAAATGAAATACTTTTTGTAAAAAAAATATTAGAAAATACAGAAATGCATATGATAATTGTAATCTTACTACTTTATTATTGTAATAAAATATCAATAACATAAAATTCACATTTTAACCATTTTAAATGTATGGTTCAGCGGCATTAAGTACATTCACATTGTTATGCAGCCATCAGCACTTTTCATTCCAGAACTTGTTCATCAGCCTGTAGTTAAAGTCAGTATCCATTAAACACTAGCTTCCCATTCTCTGCTGTCCCAGCTCCTAGTAACCACTGTTCTACTTTCTTTCTCTGTGGATTTGACTATTCTAGGTGCCTCATATGAGTGAAATTATACAATATTTGTCCTTTTGTGTATGGCTTATTTCACTTAGCATACCGTCATCAAGGTTAGTTCATATTGTAGCCTGTATCAGAATTTCATTTATTTTTAAGGCTAATAGTCCACTGTCCATATATGAGTATATCACATTTTGTTTATCAATGAATATTTGGGTTATTTGCACCTTTTGGCTATAATAAATAATGCTGCTGTGAATATGGGTGTATAACTAAATGTCTGAGTCCCTGCTTTCAATTTTTTTGTGTGTATTTACCTACGCAAAAGTGGAATCAATCATATGGTAATTCTATGTTTAATTTTTTGAGGAACTTCTATACTGTTTTCCACAGTGACTACACCATTTTAAATCCTCACTTTCCATGCACAAGTGTTCCAATTCCTCCACATGCTTGCAAACAATTATTATTTTCTGGGTTTCTTTAAGTAATAGCCATCCTAATGGCTGTGAAATGGTATCTCATTGTGATTTTGATTTGTGTTTCCTAATGGTTAGTGATGTCAGGTGTCCGTTGATGTGCTTATTGATCATTTATATTCTTTGAAGAAATGTCTATTCAGATCTTTTGTCCATTTTTTAATTTGGTAATATATTTGTTGTTGAGTGTAATAGTACTACTTTTATTAATGTTTTGGAATTTTTCTAATTATTTTTTGAATATATATGTATGTGTATGTCAATTTTATAAAAATTAAACCATCTTCTACATAGTTTTTAATCTTTTTAAATTTTGAAGTATAATACATACATTATTATTTTTAATGTATGTATATGTAATGTAATGTATGTATATGTAATGTAATGTATTTTAATGTATGTATACATTAAAATGTAATGTACATACATTTTATGTAATGTATACATTTTATAAAATGTATACATTTCATAAAATGTATGTAATGTACATACATTTTATGTAATGTATACATTTTATAAAATGTATGTAATGTACATACATTTTATGTAATGTATACATACATTATTATTTTAATGTACATACATACATTAAAGTATCCAGAATATAAAGGTACAATAAATCTAATACTCAACCACTGCCCAGATCAAAAGATAAAATATTGCCAGCTCCCAGAAATTCCTCTCATATCCTGTTACTCATCCTGTAGCAGCTACTATTCTGACTTTCATGATAATCGTTTTCTAGTAGTTCTTCATATTTCTTCCTACCTAAATATGAATCCTTAAACACCACACTTTTATTTTGCCTATTTTTAAAATTTGATATAAATAGAATCTTATGAAAATATATTCTTGGCTTCTGGTCAAGATGGAGGCATGGGTAGACATGGCTGGCCTCTTCATTCAACCACATCGAACTTATAAGTAAAATACAGAAGAACCGTCACTCAGAACCATCTGAAATCAAGTTGAATGGAAGTCTGACAACTACGGAATTAAAAAACCACATGGATCCAGACTGGTAGGAGGGGCACAGATATGGAACAGGCTGGAACCAGTTGAAAACACTGGTTATAATGATGCTCAAGGAACTTAATGAGGACCTCAACAGCATTTTAAAAATCCAGTAAGAAATGAAAGATGCACTAATTGAAATAAAAGAACAATTTACAGGGAAACAACCTGTAAAGAGGATGAAACCAAGAGTAAAATAAATGATTTGGAACTTAAGGAAGCAAAGAATAACCAATCAGGACAAGGAGAAGAAAAAAGAATCTGAAAAAATGGGGGTAGTATAAGCAGGCTCTGAGACAACTTCAAGAGATCCAACATCTGCATCATAGGGATACCAGAAGGAGAAGAGAAAGAGCAAGATATTGGAAATCTATTTGAAAAATAATGAAAGAAAACTTTCCTAATTTGGTGAAGGAAATAGACATGCAAGTCCAGGAAGCACAGGGAGTCCCAATCAAGTTGGACCCAAAGAGGACAGCACCAAGACACACCATAATTAAAAGGCTAAAGGCTAGAGTTAAGGGAGAAACTTACAAGCAGCAAGAGAAAAGCAGAGAGAAGATTCTGGCATGCAGTATGGAGACCTGCTCCTACCGCATGCCAAGAAGACACACCTGTGGTTGGAAGTCCACTTACAATTGCCATTTCCTAGAGGATCAAGATGGTGGAGGAGTGAATGGAAGTCACAAGGACCTCCTCCCAGCACTAATCTGGAATTACAACTAAATTGTGGAGAAATCACCCAGAACAAACAAATGAACAATAGCAAGAGAGAAGACTTTTAACCTCGAACAGACAGAAGAATCAGTTCAGCGCAACCTAACTGGTAAGGAGTATGGCAGAGACATGAGAAGGCTGGCTGGGCACCCTCAGGCAGCAGTGCCAGAGGGATATTTAAGCAACCAGTTAGATCTCCCAGAGAAAAGCAGGGTCTAACCATAAGTGGTGATCCCCAGCCTACAGTACCAGAGCCGAACAGTTAAACAGATAACAGCCAGCTGCAAAAAGCAGCAGGGTCACTCTCTGCCAGAGATGGGCAGCTAGAGACTCAAAAGGCCCTTTGAAGGACCAATGCATAAATTTTCATCCTCAGCCACTTACCCTGGACTCCGGCAAAGGTGGGGGCAGAGTGGGCTGGAAACGCCTGAGTAGAGACTGGGGACGGAGGCTTTGGGGAGAGAACTGAGAAAGTAGCCGCCAGGATCCCGGGGCTGAGTTATTCCCACACTGCAGCAGCCATCTTGCTCAGGAAGAGCACTCCCTTAATTGTCAGCCTTAGAGGAAATAATAGCCCCGCCCCCAGGAGGGACTCTGCCCTGGCCCTGTGACCCTTAAGCCTGACTGCTGAGTGCAGAGTGGCAGCCACACACAGTAGATCCCTGCAAAGAGGGGGCAGAATGGACTAGAGATGCTTGAGGAGCGACTGGGGATGGAGACTTTGGGGAGAGAACTAAGAGAGTAGCCTCCGGATCCTGGTGCTGAATTGTCCCCCATAAGGCAGCAGCCATCAGGCTCACACAGACAGCTCTCCTCCAAGCAGAGCAGCAGCAGCCTGAGGGGAAACAGCCCCAACCCCGGGACGGATTCTGCCCTGCCCTTTGGCGCTTAAGCCGCACTGCTGAGCGCAGAGTGTCTAGATTAACGAGCAAAGGAGACAGCCACAGACAGTAGATTCCAGGGAGTCTTCAACAGGCTGCCTAAGGTCAGACAGGGTCAACATCTGACTTCACTAGAGGTGGATCCAGAAAGAAAAACCAGCAGTAAATACTAGAGGCTACCGAGACACAATCCACTGTGGTCTTCTCCATGATTTGCAATATTTCCTTTACTACATAGCCTTTTAACATTCATTTCTTCTCCTTCAAGTTGGTGCATATTAAGTCACTAGATTTTATACTATAGTTTATTTCTCTCCTTTATTATAAGAGTCTTAATCTCTTTACAGATTTATTAATACATGTTAATTTGCTGTTGATAATAAGATTTCAGGGAGGAGTTATTTCTGTGGTCATGGGTTTGTTTCTCAGCCTTTGTGGTTTTGCTCTGGCAGCCAAATAATGGGAAGACAAAGAACCCCCAATCAAAAGGAAAGGAGGAATCCTCAGAAAGACTGCTAAATGATATAGAGGCAAGTAAACTATCAGATACTAAGTTCAAAACAATGGTTATAAGGAAGCTCCCTGAACCTAGTGAGCTCAGTGACAATTACAAAAAACTACAGGGAAACTAAGAGGAACTTACTGAAAACTATATCAGCATGAAAAAGGACATAGAAACTATCAACAAGAACCAAGAGGAAATGAAGAATACAATTTCTGAATTGAAGAACACAGTAGAATGAATCAAAAGAAGGCTAGATGAAGCAGAGGTTTGAATCAGTGAGCTGGAGGACATGTTAGAAAAAAACTCCCAGCAAGAAAAAGAAAATGAAAAAAGGCTCAAAAAGAACAAAGAAGTGTTAAGGGAAATGCAGGACAACATGAAACATAATGATACCCATATAATAGGAATACCAGAAGAAGAAGAGAAGCAAGGGATACAAAACCTGTTTGAAAAAGTAATGATGGAAAACTTCCCTAATTTGAGGAGAGAAAAAGTCACACAAGTCCAGAAAGCACAGAGGGTCCCATTCAAGAGGAACCCAAAGAGACCCACTCCAAGACACATCATAATTAAACTGGTAGATATCAAGGACAAAGACAGAATCCCAAAAGCATCAAGGGAGAAGCAGGAAGTAACATACAAGGGAGCCCCATAAGGCTAGCAGCTGACTTCTCCACAGAAACACTACAAGCCAGAAGGGAATGGCAAGAAATATTCCAAGTAATGAAAAGCAAAGGCCTGCAACCAAGACTATTCTATCCATCAAAACTTTCAATTAAAATGGAAGATGAAATAAGCAGTTTCCCAGACCAAAGAAGGCTAAAAGAACATACCTCTGCCAAACCAGCATTGCAAGATATGCTAAAGGGACTGCTTTAAGAAGATGAAGAAAAAAAGTGAGAGGAAGAGAGAGAGGAACACAAGTATAAAGGCAAAAATGAATAAGTACCTATCAATAATAACTTTAAATGTAAATGGATTAAATGATCCAATTAAAGGATATAGAGTACCTGAATGGATAAAAAAAACAGACCCCACACATATGCTGCCTAGAAGAGACCCAACTGGGAACAAAAGTCCTACACTGACTGAAAGTAAAGGAAAAAATATTCCAAGCAAATGGGCAGGAAGAAAAAGCTATGGTAGCAATACTTGTATCGGACAAAATAGACTTCAAAACAAAGGTCATCAAAAGAAGCACAGAAGGACACTTTAAAATACTCAATGGAAGAATCTATCAAGAAGACATAAATATTGTAAATGTATACGCACCCAACATAGGAGCACCCACATATGTAAGGAAAAACCTGGAGGACTTCCAGAAAGATATAGACAACAACACACTTATGGTAGGAGATTTTAATACCCCACTGTCAACAATGGATAGATCATCCAAACAAAATATCAACAAGGATATTGTGGAACTGAATGATTCATTAGATCAAATGGACTTGACTGATATATATAGAAACTTTCATCCCAAAGAAACAAACTATACATTCTTTTTAAATGCACATGGATCATTTTCAAAGATAGATCACATGATAGGACACAAAACAAGCCTCAACAAATTCAAGAAAATTGAAATCATATCAAGCATTTTTTCAGACCAGAAGGGCTTAAAACTAGAAACCAACCTCAAGGAAAAAATTCAAAAACATTCATACTCATGGGGACTGAACAGCATGCTGTTAAACAATGAATGGGTCAATAATGAGATCAAGGAAGAAATCAAAAAGTTTCTGGAAACAAATGAAAATGAACATACAACAGTTCAAAACCTATGGGCCACAGAGAAGGCAGTCCTGAGAGGGAGGTTCATAGCAACACAGGCCTATCTAAAAAGGATAGAAACATTTCAAATAAACAGCCTAAGCCTACATCTGCAAGAACTGAGAAACAACAACAAGCAAAGCCTAGAGCGAGCAGAAGGAAGAAAAATAATCAAGATCAGAGCAGAACTGAATGACATAGAGACTAAAAGAACAATTGAAAGGATCAATAAAGCCAGGAGCTGGTTCTTTGAAAAGATAAACAAAATCAACAAGCCTTTAAGCAGACTCATCAAGAAAAAAAGGGAGAGGGCACAAATAAATAAAATCAGAAATGAAAAGGGAGAAATTACAACTGATATCACAGAAATACAAAGGATTGTAAGAAATTACTATGAACAACTATACACCAAGAAATTTGATAACTTGGGTGAAATGGACAAATCTAGAAAATATATAATCTTCCAAAACTGAATTAAGAAGAATCAGAAAGCCTGAACAAACCAATAACAGCTGGTGACATTGAAGCAATAATCAAAAAACTCCAGGCGCACAAAAGCCCTGGACCAGATGGTTTCACAGGAGAATTTTACAAAACATTTCAGGAAGAGCTAACCCCTGTTCTCCTCAGACTATTCCAGAAAATCCAAGAAGAAGAAAGACTCCCAAACTCTTTTGGTGAGGCCAGCAACATCCTAATCCCAAAACAAGATAAAGACACAGCAAAGAAAGAAAGCTACAGGCCAATATCACTGATGAACATAGACGCTAAAATCCTCAACAAGATATTGGCAAACTGCATTCAGCAATACATTAAAAGATAATACACCATGATCAAGTGGGATTCATCCCAGGCATGCGAGGTGGTACAATATTTGCAAATCCGTAAATGTAATAGATCACATAAACAAAAGGAAAAACAAACATCACATGATCATATCAACAGATGTGGAAAAAGCATTTGATAAGGTACAGCACCCATTTATAATAAAAACACTCAGTAAAGTGGGAATAAAGGGGGCATACCTCAACATAATAAAGGCTATATGTGAGAAACCTACATCCAATATTATACTCCACAGACAATAACTAAAAGCTTTCCTATTGATATCAGGAAAAAGACAAGGATGTCTACTTATACCACTTCTATTTAACATTGTATTAGACATCCTAGCCACAGACAAAAGGCAAGAAAAAGAAGTAAAAGGCATCCAAATAGGAAAGGAGGTAGTAAAACTGTCATTCTTTGCAGACAAAATGATAGCGTACCTTGAAAACCCAATAGGCTCCACCAAAAAACTACTCGACCTAATCAGTGAATTTAGCAAAAGAGCTGGATAGAAAGTTAATATCCAGAAATTGAAGGCATTTTTGTACACTAACAATGAAATATCAGAATCAGGAATCAGGGGAAAATCCCATTTACTATAGCAATAAAAAAAAATAAAGTACCTAGGAATTAACTTAACCAAGGAGGTTAAAGACCTATACTCAGGAAACTACACAACCATGCAGAAAGAAATTAAGGAAAACAAAACTAAATGGAAGCATATTCCATGTTCATGGATTGGAAGAATTAACATCATCAAAATGTCCATACTACCCAAAGCAATTTATAGATTCAATGCAATCCCTATTAAATTACCAATGGTATATTTCAGATATGGAACAAACATTTCAAAAACTTATATGGAACCATAAACAACCCCAAAAAGCCTCAGCAATTTTAAGAAAGAAGAATAAAGTAGGAGGGATCACAATACCTGTATTGCAAGGTCACTGTAATCAAAACAGTCTGGTACTGGCATAAGAACAGACACATAGATCAACGGAACAAAATAGAGAGCCCAGAAATAAACTCATCTCTCTATGGTCAATTAATATTCAACAAAGGGGACAGAAGCATAAAATGGAGTAAAAATAGCCTCTTCAACAAATGGTGTTGGGATCCTAGAAAGCTACATGCAAAAAAAAAAAAAAGAAATTCAACCACCAACTAACACCACACATAAAAATCAACTCAAGATGGATAAAAGACTTAAATATAAGCTGTGACCCCATAAAAGTCCTAGAGGCAAACATAGGCAGGAAAATCTCAGATATTCCACACAGCAATATTTTCACCGATATGTCCCCTAGAACAAGGGACATAAAGGAAAAATCAACAAGTGGGATTTCATCAAAATAAGAAGCTTCTGAACAACTAAAGAATACGTCACCCAAATGAAAAGGGAACCAACTGTCTGGGAAAATATATTTGCCAATGATATCTCGGACAAAGGTTTGATCTACAAAATATATAAAGAACTCACACAACTCCACTTCAGGAAGACCGTCAATTCAATTAAAAAATGGGCAAAGGGCCTGAACAGACACTTCTGCAAGGAGGACATACGCAGGGCACAGAGACATATGAAAGGATGCATCATCAGCATCAGAGAGATGCAAATTAATACCACAATGAGATACCACTTCACACTGGTCAGAACTGCCATCCTAAACAAATCAACAAAGAACAAGTGCTGGTGAGGATGTGAAGAAAAAGGAACCCTAGTGCACTGTCAGTGGGAATGCGGACTGGTGCAGCCACTGTGGAAAACAGTTTGGAATTTCCTCAAAAAACTAAAAATGGTTTTTGACCCAGCAATTCCACTGCTGGGAGTATACCCTAAGAATCCTGAAACACCAATTCTAAAGAACCTGTGCACCCCAATGTTCATAGCAACACAATTCACAATAGCCAAGAATTGGAAGCAACCTAAGTGCCTGACAGTAAATGAGTGGATCAAAAAACTATGGTACATTTGCATGATGGAATACAACACAGCAGAAAGGAAGAAGGAGCTACTATCCTTCGTGACAGCATGGATGAAACTGGAGAGCATTATGCTAAGTGAAATAAGCCAGGTGGTGAAAGACAGATACCATGTGATTTCACCTATAAGTGGAGCCTAACCAACAAAATAAACAAGCAAGCAAAATATAACCAGCAACACTGAAATAAAAAACAAACTGACAGTAACCAGCAGGGAGGAGGTAGAGGGATGACAGGGGAAAGGGAAGGAGAGGGTCATCAAGGAACATGCATAATGTACCCATGGACAAAGCCAAATGGGGGAAGGATTGAGGGTTGGAGGGAAGGGTGGGTGGGGCTGGGGAAAATGGTGGTGTGAAAATGACAAAAAAAAAAATAGGGGGAGGCTAAGCGTAGTATAGGAAATTGAGAAGCCTAAGGACTGACATGTACAGCCCATGGACATGAAATAAGAGGTGTGGTGATTATGGGATGGGGTGCAGGGTGGAGGGGATAAAGGGGAGAAAAATGTGACAATTGTAATAACATACCAAATAAAATAAACCCCCCCCCAAAAATAAAGCAGGTAGTTATCTACCAAGGAGCCCATCAGACTGTCAACTGATTTCTCAAAGGAAACTAGGCAAGAAGGGCTGGCAAGAAACATTCAAAGTGATGAAAAGCAAGGACCTACATGCAAAAATATTAATGGCTCTCATAAATATAGAGTGAAAGAAACCAAACACAAAAGAATACATTTTTGTTTTGGGGGGATTTAAGTATATTTTATTATGTTGTTACAGTTGTCCCATTTCTTTCTCCCCTTTATGACCCTCTCCACTGCATCCCTCCTCCCTCTAGCATTCCCCCTCTCCTTAGTTCAGGTCCTTGGGTCATACATGTAAGTTCTTTGGCTTCTCCATTTCCTATACTATTCTTAACCTCCCCCTGTCTATTTTGTACCCACCATTTATGTTCCTTATTCCCTGTACATTTTCCCCCATTCTACCCCTGCCCCCTTCTCAGTGATAACCAACCCTCCATGTGATCTCCATTTCTGTGATTCTGTTACTATTGTAGATGTTTGCTTAGTTTTTGTTTGTTTTTGATTTTGTTTTTAAGTTCAGTTGTTGATAGTTGTGTTTGTTGTCACTTTACTATTCATAGTTTTGACCTTCTTCTTTTTCATGGATAAGTCCCTTTAACGTTTCATATAATAAGGGCTTGGCGATGACGAACTCCTTTAGCTTTACCTTGCTTGGGAAGCACTTTATCTGCCATTTCATTCTAAATGATAGCTTTGCTGGATAGAATAATCTTGGGTGTATGTCCCTGCTTTTCATAACTTTGAATACTTCTTTCCAACCTCTTCTTGCCTGCAAAGTTTCTTTTGAGAAATCAGCTGATAGTCTTATGGGAACTCCTTTGTAGGTAACTCTCTCCTTTTCTCCTGCTGTTTTTAAGATTCTCTCCTTATCTTTAATCTTGGGTAATTTAATTATTATGTATCTTGGTTTGTACTTCTTTAGGTCCAACTTCTCTGGGACTCTCTGAACTTCCTGGACTTCTATATCTATTTCCTTTGCCAGATTGGGGAAGTTCTCCTTCATTATTTTTTCAAATAAGTTTTCAACATCATGTTCTTCCTTTTCTCCTCCTGGCAACCCAATGATTTAATGTTGGAATGTTTAAAGTTGTCCCAGAAATTCCTAAACCCCTCTCTCTTCCTCTCTCTCTCTCTCTCTCTCTCTCTCTTTTGAATTCTTGTTTCTTCATTCTGTTTCTGTTGAATGTTTCTTTCTTTCTTTTGTTCCAAATCTTTGATCTGCATCCTGGTTTCCTTCCCTTCACTGTTGGTTCCCTGTATGTTTGCTTTATTTCATTTTGTATTGCTTTCACTTCTTCTTTTATTTTGCATCTGTACTCAATCATTTCTGTGAGCATCTTGATTACAAGTGTTTTTAACTCTGCACCTGATAGGTTGGCTATCTCCTCTTCATTTAGTTCTTTTTATGAAGTTTTGATGTGTTCTTTCATTTGGGCCATACTTCTTTGTCTTGGTGCACCTGTTACGGTGTAAGGGGCAAAGCCTTAGGTATTTGCCAGGACAGGGCAACCTACTTTGCTGCATTGTGGCACTGTATGTGGAGTAAGGGTCAGAGAGGGAGCAATACCACTTGCCTGGCTCTCACCCCACTTTCAAGAGACTATCAGTTCCTCCCACCACCACAGCCCCTACAGGCTTTTATAGCCAGGGCTTCTAAGGTTTTATTTTGCCCATACTGGAACCCTGTGTTGTGCAGTCTGTCTCCCTCCCCAGTTGTTCCTCCCAGTTTATCAGCACACGAATGTGGGGACTACCCAGCCCTCCAGTCATCCAGTTCACCAGCCACCGCCTTGCTGTGTGTCCTCTTCACCCCGGGTGCCCATCTCCATCTCTCCTACCCATCTGGATGGATGTTTCTTCTTTAACTCCTTGGTTGTTGGAGCTCCATACTGTTGGATTTTCTGGCAGTTCTGGTTGTTTTTTGTTTTTAAATTGTTTTTTTCTTCTTTTGGTTGTATAAGGAGGCAAAGTGTATCTACCTACCCCTCCATCCTGGCTAGAACTCTTGCCTTTTGCTTTCTTTTTAAACTAGTTGATATAGTCTATTCTAAATCTGTGGTACATTCTTTCATCATCTCTGTGGCTGGTAAATATTTATTCTCTGAGGATGGATTTGGGTTTTGAGGAGAGCCAAACCTATGTAGAGCTAAGTCTGGTGATTAAGGTAGGAAAGAAAGCCAACCGATAATGATTTTGTGTAAAAGTATGGTTGACTGTACCTATAATTATTTATAATATTGATAATTATACATATATATAGAAATGATACAATATTTAGAATAACTTGGTGTTATTCCTTTAAAGCCTTTAAAGTGTTTTAGGTCAACACTCACTTGGATATATAAATTCTGATACTTTTGGTTATCAAGAAGTATGTAACTTTGCATGGAAATTTTCAAAAATTTACAATAATAATCCTATGTAAAAGTAAAGAATAAATCCCCAAGTACCCATGACCTCGCTTTGGCAAGGATCAAGTTATGGCCAATCTTTTTTCACCCTCATTCATTTCCTATAACACCAAACTCCAGATTGTTGTGAAGCAAATCCCTCATATCAAAGCATTTTGCTTATAAATATTTCAGTTTGCATCTCTAAAAGACAAGAACTCTCATTTAAAATGTAGCTACAATGCCATTATCATACTCCTCAAACTAACAAAAATTCCTTAATCATTAGACATCCAGTCAGTGTCCATACTTCCCAAATTGCCTTAAACAATTTTTGTTATTGTTGTTCAGTTTTTGGTTTTTTATACTTTGCTGATTTTAACTGGAATCCAGATGTAGTAAGGACATAAGTTTCGACGATTGCAACTGAGTCTTTATTCTTTAGGTTCCTCCTGTCAAATTGTTTTCAAACAACTTTTTGTTTAAGAGACTGAGTCATTTGTCTTGTAAAATTTCTCACAGTCTAGATTTTGCTTACTACATCCCATCATTTTGTTTAACATACTCCCTCTTCCATGTGTTTCCTTTGTTTTCATAAAGACTTAATCGGAGTCACATTGAAATATGTGTGTATGTGGCAGGGTACGGTGTTAGGCAAGGCAACTCTCTAAACAGTGCAATATACTTTCATTAGGATGCCTATAACATTGGCTTTCTCCCTTTTGGTGAGGTCACCAACCATTGATGGTCCTTGTCTGGATCCATTAATTCATTAGGGATTGCAAACTGATAATCTCGTAATAGAATTATTTCTTCTTTGTTTATTAATTAGAAGTGTTCTAAAGAGAGAAACTTCCTGTCATTGACTATTTGGTTACCCTGAGGTAGAGTTCATACAGCAGAGACTTAATAAATACTTGATTTATTCCCTTGATTTACCAGTTTTCAAAATGCTTAATTGTTACTATCCTCCAAAGGTGACACTTTTTTCTTTTTATTATGTACTCATTTATTTAAACATTTATTTCAGTATTTTGTAGTTATTATCCTTATTGACAGTCAACCTGACCCATTTTTGTCCAGTGGGAGTCTTTTGACATGATTTTTGAATCCCTTTGATGTAATTTAATAGCCTTTGATAGCTGTTTTGCTTTCCGAAGTGACTGGTGTTCAATGCTCATTTTGTTCTTTCCATGCTGCCAACTTGGAATTGGTCACTTCTCCAAGGAACCCTATTTGTTGTAGTGGAAAGTGATATTTGGACACTAGAATCTGGGGACTGGAGATCCTCATTGCAACAAGATTGATCTATACCTTTTTAATGGAACAAACAGGGAAATATTTATTATATACTTGCATAATACATGAAGTCTGTTCAGAAGGTATCCAGCCATATTTTGTGAAAGACAGACACTTATTGAAGAAGATACAAGAAACTTTGTCCATAGGACACTGACACCTCAGTCCCCTTTAGTAGGCACTTTGGGACCTCACACAGTTCTCCCAGTCACCATCAGCTGCCCCGTCATATATTCCCGAATCTCATTGATGGTCTGAAATTTCTTCCTTTTCAAAGGTGATTTTAGTTTTGGGAAAAGCCAGAAGTTATAGGACACGAAATCTGGACTGTAGAGGGGCTGAGATGCACAGGTGATTTGATGTTTCTCAAAAAACTGCACGAGATGTGATACTCGAGGAGGTGCATTGTCGTGATGAAGCTGCCATAGTTGCAGCCTTCTGAATCATCGGAATAGTTTCCACGGAGGAATGTTCAAGGTTAACACAAAATTTGATGCAGATTCATTGCTGTGCTCACTCAGTCATTTTGGATGTGACGACTCTCTCAACCACATCTGCCGCCT
>PVJD01013350.1:0-34431 GCA_004026545.1 Mormoops blainvillei
GAGTAGAATTGCTAGGCTGCAGAGAAAGCTGATGCTTACATTTTAAAGAAAGTGCTATATAGTTTTCTGAAATGGCTCTACCATTTTCAACTCATACCAACTATATATGAGCATTCCAGTTACTCCAAGTTCTCACCCATGTTTTCAGTTGCCAATCTTTCATTTTAGCTCATTCTGGTGGTTGTATAGTAGTATCTCTTTGTGGTTTTCATTTGCATTTCCCTGATAACTAATTATTTTAAGTGCCTTTTCATATGTCCTTTGGTTATTTGAATATCTTTATTTTGAAGGTCCCTTTTTAAGTTTTTTGCCAGTTTTTTTCATTATTTGGTTTGCCTTTTCTTATTGATTTCTAGGAGCTCTTTACATATTCTGGATACAAGTTATGTCAGATGTACATTCAGTGAATATTTTCTTCCAGCCTGTGGCTTACCTTTTAATTCACTTAATGGTGCTTTGTCATAAACAAAAGTTTTTTATTTTGAGTAATTCCAATTTATCAATCAAAAAATAATTTCAGCTTTTACATTGAACACATCCATCTCAAATTAATTTTTGTATGTGGTAAGAAATAAGGGTCAAGCTGCTGTCGAGCATATGCTTGCCTCTTGCCTCTAGCAGGACCCCAAGCATTGCATGACTGTGGATGTCTCTGGTCCCCAACCCAGCCCCAGCTTCCCTCACTGCTGTGACTAAACACTCAGTAAATGTTACATGGGGAGAATTGGTGGACAAGGAGAACTAGTTCTTCATTTAAAGCTGTTACAGATTCCAATGTCTCTTACCAGCCCACAAGGTTGCTCTAAGCTCTGCTGATCTTAAAAGTGTAAAGTCTCTTTGCCTATAGCACGCTGGATTCTCCACGGCCTGGGGTCAGGACTCGGCAGCCACCGCCAGGGAAGAAAGCAGTGCCTGACTGTTTCTCTCCTTGAGAGGGCCCATCATTTGCTGGCACTTTGTTCCTGTAGACTTTGCTCTCACTACTCCTAATGTTATTTAAAAATGTACATTTTTAAAAGCTTATCTACTTTTTCTCTAGTTGTTACAGGGAATATGATGATCTAATGCAATTGTCTACATCAGAATCGGAAGCTAGAAACCTAAGTATCCTAACCCTCTTAAATTTACATAGCCTACATGGCACTCATCATCTTTGCCCATAGACCAGCTCCTACCTGGAAGTTCTTGTCCTGGAGCATACCATTCCCACTCACCCAGTCACCCTGGACCTGTTGGCTCCACCTTCTCTCTCACCACATCAATGGGTTGCCAATTTCATTGGAGTCTATTTCTAAAGTTCTTGCGTATACTTTTCCCTTGATTCTCCTGCCACTGTTCTGCTCAAGTCCTTAATAGTCACTGACCCAAATTACTGTAATCGCCTGCTAGGAACTGTAGTCTGTCTGTCTGTCTCTTTCTCTCTCACTCTCATACACACACACACACACACACGCACACACACAATTCTCCTGACTACTTTAAGAGTGATCATGTAAAATATATATCTTTTTGAATAGTCAAACATGACTGAGTCACTCTAAGACTTACAGATTCCTGATAGCTCTCTCGATTTCTACAGCACAAAATATAAATTATTTAGATTTCAAGGTTCCTCAGAACCTATTCTAAACCTATCTTCCTAGTCACATGCATAGCACTCCTACTTAGAAGTTTGGGGGCCACTGATATTGCACAGCTTCATGGAACACCATTCACATGGCATTTTTATACAAATGCAACGTCACTGGAGTTTTGCAGTGAGATAGCCTGTTTTCTTTCTTTCTTTCTTTCTTTCCTTCTTTCTTATTTATTCATTTATTTTTAGCATCTCTGGATTGCTCTGTTCCCTTAAAAAAGTACATTCATACATCTGTAGTCTTTTCTTATTCTTTTAAAAAAATTTTATTTTTTTATTTCAGAGAGAGAAACATCAATTTGTTATTTCACTTATTTACACATTCATTGGTTGATTTTTATATGTGCCTGAAGGGGGATTGAACCTACAACCTTGGGATATAGGGACAATGCTCTAACCAACTGAGCTACTTGGCCAGGACTATAACCTTTTCTCATTCTACCTAGAATTCCTTTCCTTAGTTTTACCGCTGGCACTTCCCCTTTCTACCAAACCCAGCATAGGTGACTCCTAACCATTTTAGGTTTTTAAAACAGCGCCTTTACCCTACACAGAGGAATAAGTTATTCCATCATTACATTTTATTGTTGGTACTTGTTTATGTATCTATCTCTCCTGTTAGGCAGTCAGATTTTAGGGAGAAACTTATGCAGTGATTGATATATTTCATCTATTAGACTAAGTCTTTGCTAATTTGAGTTAGAAATAATTTAGATGGATGGGGTGTGACATTGTTGAGAGCTTTATGAGTATCATTTTGTGGAAGTTATAATTTTATCTTGTAATCAATGTAGAGGCATTAGGTTTGGGGTTGGGTGAGTGGTAAGTGATAAAATGGACTCTGCCATGTTTAAGAAAAATGAAGCAACATCAAACAAAAGAAGAGCCTAGATACGTGTGCAGGTGAGAAAGGCAGCTGGGTTGCCAGCACAACCCCTATGCCAAGATACTAATCCACCTTAAACATTATGAACAGTGATGTAAAGGCATCATTCCTGCAGAGGAGAACAATCAGCCAATTTCTGAATTGTTCTCATGTTAGCTTTCAATTTTAATGTCTTATTTTATCTTTCAAATGCCAATTTATTTAAATCACCCTATAAGCACATGCACATGTGTTTCTTGATAGCACTGGCTGGGCTTGCTCTAGGTGTAGGCTTTATTTATGACATGGCTGCATATTCTACTTCCTGCTCGGATATGTGGGAAATAACCTCTTAACTCAAGGGCAAGTGTAGGTCCAGTCTCTGCTTCGCTCCCTGCTATGCCTCTCATTTTCTTAACTGGGTCCCACCGACTCCCCTAACCGGACCTAGGGCCCCTCCAGTATGGAAATGGCAAGACCTACTTCATAACAGAATCACGGCATCCTTGCAGCCTCTTTGCTCCTCTCCCCTTTCGTTATTTGTTTCTTTGTTTTCCCCTGGTCTTGATTTTCTACTTCATCAACCTCATTGTATATTTCTTCTGCTGAAAACCACATCAGATACATTTTTGAAAAGGCAAGCTATTAACACAACAAAAAAGGAAATAAGAGCTTTTGTTAAATCCTCACTTGAGGATATGTTTATTGATTTTAGAGAGAGAGGAGGAGAGAGAGAGAGAGAGAAAGAGAAACATCAATGTAAGAGAGAAGCATCCATTGGTTGCCTCCTGTATGCACCATGAATGGGGCTCAAACCTGCAACCCAGGTTGGTACCCTGACTGGGAATGGAACCCACAGCATTTTGGTGTATAGAACAATGCTCCAGCCAAGTTAGCTACCTGACCAGGGCAATAACATGCTTTTTAAAATTTTTAAAAAGCAATACATACATATATATTATAAAAATTTTATGAAATATAAGTGTAAAGAAGAAAGTTAAAACTTTCATTTCATTTAGAGAATACCAGTATTAACATTTTGGTATATACCCTTATATATTTTAATATATAATTTATATAATGCATTTATATATTATAATTATAATATCTATATTTATATGTTATATAGATAATATACATCAGTATCTATGTATACATCTATATCTATAGACAGTAATATAGCTAGAGATATATACACATACAAATTGATCAAATTTATGTTTTAATGATAAATCAGTTATAAATATTGTTCTATATCCTGCTTTTTTATTCAACAATTTACTCTCCATGTCAGTATGTATTTGTCTAGTTTCCAGGTTAATGCAGTGCAATGAAGTTGGAGCACAAACTTTATTTCCCTATACACCTAATAAAATAAAAGCAGCAAATCAAAAACAAAACAAAAATAAAACCCAACAGTAACCAAATAAAGAAATACAACTCCATTATAAAATTCTAAAATGGTGATTAAGAAGACAAATGCTTCTCTTTCCAGCTCCTAGAAGTATGGTATTAAAAAAGAAGATTAACTTAAAGAGTCCTTAGAATTTTTGCAAATATCCTCTAACTGGTAAAGGAAAAGGATGAGTTGAGCAAAAAGCTCAGGACCATTTCTACCTGGGGAAGTAAAACCAGCTCCTGGGAAGAGATGGGGAAAAGGAAACGTAAACAACCAGAACTGATGACAGGTTCATATGATATATAGTCTCCAGGCAGTTCCACTGAAGTAAGAGTATAATTCAAAGCTGAAGTGCAGGACTAATATTACCCACTTCCTTAAGTGGAATGAACCTTTTTTATAGGACATTTAACTGAATCTCAAATGAGAGAGGCCAGAGCCAAGTTTTCCAACAAAGACTGCACACAGCCCAAGCTGATCTTTTCCACTAGCCTCAAGTGGGTCAAGTTTTATTTAAATAAGTGGGTCAAACTTCACTTGAAGTTTGGAGCAATGGGAAGCAGATTTCAGGTGGGGAGGGGGTCAGTGAGATTTCACCCACCCGTCATCAGAGGACAGAGCTTTCCTGTTAAGCATAAGCAAAATCAAACGGAAGTGTGTGCCTCTTAGGTCAATGTACTATAGCAACCACAAACAATTGGAATAATATAAAAATAATAGCAAGTTAAATAAACATAGAGTGCAGTTGACAGCTGAAGAATCCATTCTGGGGAAAAATAACCCAAGAAACATAAAAATTCTCTACAAATGTTTCATTCTATATAATAATTTAGCAAGAATTTGAATTCAATTTTTAGAAGAACTCAGAAATTAGATGATAAAACATCTTAATGAGATGGAAAAGGAGGTTTCAAGGCTAAGGAATGAAAACAAAGGTTAAAGAAATACTGCCAGAAAAGTAATAAATAAATTAGAAACAGGAAGGAATAGAATAATCATAACTGGAAGTATAATAATTGAAATCCAGGAAAAGCTAGAGATAATTTTAATATTGAAATGATTTAGGAAAAGACAAAAGGAATTAGAGAAAGCAAAGATAACAACTATGGAAGAGAGATAATGCTGATCAAGTGTTGACAAACATGAAGTAGAGAACTTAACAAATGGAATAGAAAAATTATTAAAAGATTTAATAGAAGAAAAATTTACCTAAAAGGGAAATCTGAGTTTGATTTAAAAGGCAAGCTGTGTTGTATTGAGTCGGCCAAAAAGTCTGTTTAGTTTTTTTCCATTAAATAAAGGACACATTTTTTCACCCTGACCGGTGTGACTCAGTGGATTGAGTGCCAGACTGTGAAGCAAAGGATTGCTGGTTCAATTCCCAGTCAGGGCACATGCCTGGGTTGCGGGTCAGGTCCCCAGTAGGGGGTGTGTGAGAGGCAACCACACATTGATGTTTCTCTCCCTCTCTTTCTCCCTCCCTTCTCCTCCCTCTAAAAATAAACAAATGAAATCTTTAAAAAATTAATAAATAAAAATTTTTTTTAAAAAGACACATTTTTCATTTTCATCAGTAACTTTATAGATTTGCATATTTTGAGTATGTTGGCTATCTCCTGCTATTGGTTTCTAGTGGGTAGAGGCCAGTGGGGCTGCTAAACATCTTCCAATGCATAAGACAGCCCCACAGCAAAGAATTGTTTGCCCAAAATGTCAATGGTACCAAGAAACTTCGCAGACCACTTTTGACATGTTCAATCATCCACAGCACCTTCTCCATACACTGCACAAATCTTTTTCTTTGCTTTTCAGTTACATTTTTACCTTCCTTAAAATAACAAAGCATGATACACCAAACGTGTTGTTTCGTATCTTCTTCCATCTTCAGTATTAAAATGGCTGCACAAAAATTCACCAATTTTGGTAAGGTGTTTAAAAATGCACACTGCATGCTGATATGACAGCAGTCACAATACAACCTAACAAAATTGTTTCGAATGAAGTTAAAGACAACTAAGTACTACTAGAACTACTTGATTTGAATTCTAACTCTGACGCTAGCTGTGTGAACATGGGGAAATTATTTAAGCTTTCTTTTGCAGTTTCTTGTATGTAAAATAAGGGTAACAGTAGTGCCTACCTCATTGTGATTTCGAAGATTAAATGGGTTAATGCAAATAAAGCTCTTAGAACATTTTTAGGCATATTATAAATACCATATAAGAACTAATTTCTATTATTGAAAATATCATCCCACTATATTCTGGTTTATGTTGAGAAAGAACTTGTACTTTAATTTTTGCTCCTTTAAAATTAATTTATCTTTTCTTTCTGGCTACTTTTATGACTGCTTTTTGCTTTGAGTATTTTTCAGTTTGATTATGATATATCTCTGGATATATTTCTCTTTAAATATCCTCTTTATTGTTTTTAAATCTGTGGATAAAAATAATTTATCACTATTATAAAATATTTAGCCCCTATTTCTTCAAAGGTTGCTTCTGCCTCACTCCCCTTTCTCTTTCTGGAATTCTAACTATACATATGTTGTACCTTCCTACTCCATACTTGATGTTTTTTAACCGTGTGTGTGTGTGTGTGTGTGTGTGTGTGTGTGTATGTGTGTGTGGTATTTTTTCATCTCTTTGTACTTACTTATGGATTATCCTTTCAGCTTTCACTTCCAGTTCACTAAGACTCTTTTTAGTTGTGATGAATCTACTTTGTAACCAGTCATCGAAGTTTCAATTTCAATTATTAATTTTTTTCTAGGAGTTCCATTTGATTTTTCTTGAAATCTGTTTGGGTATACTTTATATTTCTAGTTCTTTGTTCATTTTCAAGTGTCCCCTCTATTTCTTTAAGCATGTTAAATGTAATTTCAAATTTTGTGTCTGATAATTCTAATATCTGAAATATTTCATGTTTCAGCCCTTTCTTTCTTTGGCTTACTCTCAAACATGGCACCTTATTTTCTTGTGTGTTTTTTGCCACTAAATTCTATGCTTCTCATTTTTCTTGAAACTTGATTTGCAGAAATTCACCTGGGATGAAGGTACATTTACTTCCACTCTGTGCTTTAAGGCAATATCACAGTCTAGGATGATTTGAAATTATATTTTTGGCCTAAAGGTTTTCAAATCACAAGGAAAGTAAGTTTGGATTACCAATTTAAATAAAGTTTCAATTTAAGTAAGCTTAAGTAAAATAAACTTTAATACTCTGAAAATAACTTTTGGAAATATTTACCTGTCTGTTCAAGTATCCATCTGTATACTCACCTACCTATTTATCTGTGTTTCTCTGTGTGTATGTGCTTAGAGAATTGCATGAAGTAGAATCTATTGAATGGTTAGTAACAAGGTTTATTCCCAGCTAATGCGCAGATTAATGAATTTTATTCCTTGATCTTTGTTTTATTTTGATTTAATTTTTGCTTAGAATGACCACATTTTTTTTTCCTTACCAAATAATGAAATCCTTAATTTAAAAAGAGGCAAGCACATGACTTCTTCGCTATAAAACATTACACATCTCGTCTGACCAGAGGCCTCTTGCCTGGTCTCCCCTCATGCTTCTGCTCTGTAACTGAGTCCTGTCTCTGGTTTCTTCTATTCCTGCATCTCCAGCTTCCCTACTTGCTGGCAGACTTGTTCCAAGTCTGTCTCCTTGGTTTTCAAATATGGCCTGAGGGCAGAGCCCTTTTCCCAGGGCCTGCCATCCAGCAGGTTACTCTGGTCAGATTATGGGTGCCGACCACTCCTGGGCACTGCACCAGTCTCCTGTGGTCAGTCTCTCCAGATAGTGAGCTCTGCTGGCTCAGCTGAAATTCTGCCAGTAACTTCCACTGGAGGGGGGCTTCCCTTTGGGCAGGGTGACTTGCAGGTGCCAGCTAGTCTCTCTAAATCTCTTCCTCCCTACTCTCCCTCCCTTGCTCTCTCTGTCTCCTTCTCCCCATGTCACCTCTTCTCACATCTCTCTTCCTCATACTATTCTTCCCTTCTCTATTTTATTCTGACCCCCCTTTTTCCCTCTCTTCTTTCACTCACTTTCCCTTTTTTCCTTCAGCTGCTCTCCCCATCCCTCTCCTCATCTTCCTTCCCTTTTTTTTGTTTTCCCATTTATTCTCTTCCCCCCACTCATTTCTTATCTGTAAAATGACCTGTTACAGGATTAAAGGCAATTATAAAATGTGAATTGTTTAGTATACTGTTGGATACATAGTAAATGTCTTCTCTATGGGAGCCATGACAATTATTGTGTATTTATCGAATCATTCATTCATTCATTCAACAAATATTAATGAACCTACTATGCATCAGGCACAGTGCTCAGCACTCAGAGTTACAGTGAGGATTCAGACATGATCCCAGCCCTCAAGGAGCTCACAGCCAAGTAGTGAGAATAGCAAGGGAATAAACAAATACTGTGCAGTTAGCTGGTCCTCTGTGCCCCTGTGTGCAATGCATGGGTTGCTGTGTTGTGACCCAGCAAGGCTGGACAGGTTCACAGGACTCATACAGACGGAAGAAAAGTCACGGAGCCGTGGAGATGTCTGACATGTCTTTAGTCAAGGGTGGGTGATCCACACATGCTGCATGTCCCACTGCATGTCACCTGTCCCCTCTCTCTCTTGTGTCCCAGCAGGGAGCCCTTACCCCCAATATACTGGAAACGAAGCTGTCAGGGAGCCAAAATGGGTTGAGATTCTGCACATGCAAGCCCACTCAAGACTATGGGAATACTTATAAGGCCCAGTCTCAAGGTTATGGGAAACTGCTTCTCTTAGTTGCCCAGATATCTGGGTGAGGAAGCCAGATTGCCTCCGTTTACCCTATAGTCCCCTTGTGTACGGAGGCCGTGGATCGTCAAGCCTGTGGTGGGTTCAAGAGATCCAGTCCATGCACGGCTTGTTAATGTTCACTGAGCAGGGAAGGGAATAAAATCAACAGGCTGTTATAGTCAAATAAGATGGATTCTAATTCCTTAAATGGATCCTTTTGTTTTGCTCACAACTATGTCATCTGGCTTAGCTTCTAAACCTGGGTCACCCCTGAAGCAGAGTTTAAGAAATCTATATTTGAGCCATTTTTAGAAACAAAGCAGTAGATAAGAAATAGGTTGGGGCACTGGTGCTTGCAAGAGACAGGCCAGGTCTCTGTAAAAATTGAGATTTCTTTAAAAAAAGAAAAGAATCACCACCTATTCTGTGATTTTCATTATGGCCGGACTGGAGCCTCCAGCATCATTCCTCACTCAGGCAATTTTGCCTATGGAGAATAAGATGTCCCAAGACATTTGAGAGACAATTTTCCACAAGCATTCCAACTGCTTTGAAAACTTAATCATGTGTGAAATGTACTATCTCCACCTTATCGGCCATTTGGCCTTTGCAGCAGAACCCCCACTCAGCCCCCGTGCATCAGCTGTCCGGGGGCGGGGTGGGTCCAACCGGGATGGTAGTATGTCCCAGGCAGCCCTATTGCAGGCTAGAGCCGGAAGCCTCTCAGTTTTAATGTCATTTGTGCAAGTCAGCCTTAGCACCCTCTCTTCAGGTCCCCTTTCCGGGGCTACCTCATGGATGCCAACAGCTGCCCACCATTTCCTTCAGGTTGGGTCCAGTGTCCTGGAACTTTTGGTACTAAACCTGCCAGCAAAATCGATCTGTCGCTTGTTCCAATCCCTTAGACTGCTGCTGTCTCCTACTGCCCCGAAGTCGATGCAGGTGTTGTACTATGTTATAGCTTTCCTGGTTGGAAAGTAAACAGCGATCCCTACCAGGTATCATAGAGATTGAGTCAGTATGATGCAAATCTTCAAAAGCTCTTTAGGATTAGCCCACTGAGCAGTTTCCAGTACCAACGCAGGTGGGTGAGCAATTTAGGCGACTGTGGGATTTGCTTTACCCCTCAAACTACATCTTTCTTTGTCTATAAAAAAGACTGGTCTTTGCTGTAAAATATCTGCAGCACAAGGCGCAGGGAAGGGAAGGATCAGTCCAAGTCTGAAGGAGGACCAAGAGTCTGGATCATTTTCTTGAACTGTGTTAAGCAAATACCAACCAGCAAGCCTTTCTCTTTAGAATAACACTTTGATTTTTTTCCAGATTTCAAAAGTAACACATACTTATTTTAGATAATTAGAAAATTCAGAATGCATAAAGTAAAAGATACAAATCATCCATGTTCTTATAATCTAGTTATAACCACAGCTGCCATTTGGTATATGGACTTCCGGTCATAGATACATAGATGAATTAGAAAGGTAGGTAGGTAGATAGGTGGATAGATGATAGAAAGGTTGGGAGGTAGGTAGATGGATGGATAGGTAGGTAGGTAGGTAGATAGATAGGTAGATAGATAGATAGATAGATAGATAGATAGATAGATAGATTGATGAAGAAGCCACAACATCACTCCATTTAGCCATATCAAGACAATGGAATTCCTTAACTGTCTAGAAGACTAGTTCTCAAGGTATCATTCCTAGAGTAGCAGCATCTGCAACATTTGAGAACATCTTAGAAATGTAAATTCTCAGACCCCAACTCAGATCTTTTGGAAATGAGAAACTCCAGGGGTGAGCCCAATGACCTGTGATTGAACCAGGTCTCCAGGTGATTCTAATGTACACTGAAGTCTGAGAACTGCAGTTCTACCTCCACTCTGATTCTCCGATCCACGGCCTTTCTGACCCCTGGCCCATCTGCTACACCGGAGTGTTAGAAAGATTCTCGGTTTAACTCTTTGAGGGTTAAACTTAGTCCAGGCTGATCATTTATAGTCCCTGTAGGTTTAACTTTGTCTTCTTGGGACAGCTGTTCAGTCTTTCAGATTCTCTCCTTGTCGGCCTCAATAAACTCCTCTCGAGTGGCCTGGGGACCAGAGGGACCTCAGGCCTTGTGCTGATGTCCGCCATGTGCTGAGAGATATGTGGCCTGGACTCATCTTTGGACTCTCTGCTGGTATTTGCCCCTGACATCTGTGACTGCTGACATGTGTCCTACTCTTTCTCAGCTTACTCAGGGGCCAATGACCTCCTTCCGCTACTAGGTCTTTCCATGGCTCCTGTAGACCCCTGAGTTTCTGCCATGTCTTCTAGATACTCTTAATTGGCTTGGTCCATGCATGCTGTCACCTGGCAATGTCTTCACTGGGAGTCCCTTGCCCCAAGAGGGTGCTTGCTCTGTTCAGCTGTCTCTCTGCCTTATTAGTCATGTCCCATGCACTTGCCTTGTACAGTGGTCTCTGTCCCAAGTCCCAAGAGGACACAAGAGTAAAGTCCTGTTTGCCCTCAGCCCCTTGAGCTCACGGAACACAGCCTCTTCTCCCTGATCACCTCCCTGACACCGTCTCCATTTCTCTTCCTTCTAGTCTTTTATGAAAAGCCCCGGTACGTTGAATGGCCCTCTTTTCCCAGCTGTCAAAACCATCTCAGGTGTAAAATCCTATTTCAGATGGCAAAAGCTAAACAGTGATTCTTTCTCCTGGCAAGTGGAATAATGTTTCATCCTGAAGCAGAGGGGTGTAGGAAGGCAAAACAGAAAAACACAATGCTATGTTTCCAAATGCTACCCTCTTTTCATAATCAAATATACACACAACTTTCATATAATTTGGATTCTATTGCACATACTTATCGGTGGGTCTTTTTGTCACTTATCCATATGCCACAAACACTGTTTCCATGTCATTAAATACTTTGCTGCAACATGACTTTTAATGGCTCTGAGAAATTCAATTAAATATGTGGTGAGAAGGAAAATAAATTGCTATTTTAAAAGCTATTGGCAGTTTGTCTTGGTTTCTTTAGGGTACGGTAGCAAAATTCCTTTGAGGGAAAAAAAATTTTTTTTTCAATTTGGATTAAAGGAACACTTAAATGGGCCTTTTGCTTATTCCAAGGCAATAACTAATGATGTCACTGGAGTCCAAGTTTGAGATATGCAGGAGATAAATGGCAGTGAGAAAATTGTCTTCTTGAGCTGTTCAGGTGGTTGCAGATTTTTGTTTTCTTTTGAGGGTCTCGGGCCAGGGGTTGCAGGTCTCGGACCCAGGAAAGTGAGGAGGATGTGGGTATAAGAAAGAGCGGTCTCTGGAGGGGCAGGTGGGCCAGGACAAGGAGGTGGTCTGGTCAGTGAGGAGCTCCTTGCTTTAGAGCACAAATAATGGATTCGTGAGTCAAGATGTCTGACTTTGAGATCGAAGTCTTACTTTTCTGTCTTGTATTCTTTTTACGATTTCTCCAGCAAAGACTACTGCACACAGAGCTGCACAACCAAGTGATGCCTTGAGAAATGAAGGAAGGGAACTACTTCCATGTTTGCAGTGAAGTGGAGAAAGGGTTAAAATTCGGTCGAAAACTGTAAGTCAACTGCAACATGAACCAAGAGCTGATAGCTACAACGAACCACTAGAGCCACACCCCATGAATTGTTGGAAACTTTTGGGAATCTCTGTTTCATAAAAGAATGGGAAATCCAGTTTTTATATGAGTATTAAGTAGCGGGGTAACTATGTGAGGCTGGAAAACCCGGGACACTTTAAACTTAAGTGTATTGTAATTTATTTAACCATCCTTTATATGTTTTTCTACTTTCCATGATCATTCATAACACTGCTCTAAGTAGTCTTATAGATTAAGTTTTGGGTATATTATTGATTGTGTCCTTTGTGCAAATTCCTAGAAGTAGAATTGGTTGGGCTACTGTATACCCGCTTCAGAGGCTTGTGATGTAGAGCAATTTTGTTTTACAGTATTTGAACCCTCTGGAAAAACAGTCATCAGGAGGGTCATGAATGTATCAGAATTGATACTTGGCATGTATTCTGTGAATCAGATAGAGGATTCCAGTGTTTGAAGGAAGGCACATGTCCTGGGTTCAAATCCTGACATCACACTCACCTGGGTGCCATTGGGTAAGTCAACTATCCGAGATTTTCCTCAGTTTGAAAATAAGGATGATTCAATATCAACCTTATCGGTTAGATTTCCTGAAAATTACACATAGAAACTGCATAGAATTTTGTATACACTAAAAAAAAAATCCTATAGATTTTTAAAATCCTATAGACTTTTTTCAGAGTGAGAGAAACTTGAAGATTTCAGTGCTTTTGTCTTTGCACCTCCAGGAGGAAAAGAAAAATAAGTCATGTAGAATCTGCTTGCAATGGTGTCTGCTGCCAGCCGTTAGCCCCAGTAATTTGATTCAAGATTATTTATGACCTACTTTTTGATTCACTGCAGTCCTGGCTGTGCTATTTCTTATGTTCCCTTGCTAAGAAACCAACATAGAAGCAGAGAGCATGTGTTTTTTTTGTGAAGGGGTAGGTAGGCTTCTCTGGAAATTCTGGAAACCTTTCCAAGTGCATGGCACAAGCCACCAGCATGATGGCTGCTGTGCAAACGTAGATGTGTTTCCCCAGGGTTCCTCACAGGGCTGGGGCCTTGGGGATGGGTCCAGTCTCCACTGGTGCTTCTTCCCTCAGACACTCACTGACAATAATGAGATCTTGTCTGGCCTCTGGCTTATGGCATGTGCTCTGCTTCTCCTATGTGCCTCTCTCTCATTAGGAGTGGAGTCATGCAGGCATGGAGAGCTGGTGCAAGAGGGCAAAAAAATGTTTTCAACACTGCTTGTGCTCCTTGACACCTGAGAGGTCAAATCCCAGGAAGAGATAAGAGTTCCTCACGAGAACATGGACAGAGCAAAGTGGTAGAAGAAACCAATGTTTTTTTGTGTCTTTCTAGCTCCCTGACACTGTTCTCCTGGCTTTTACAGTGGTCCTATCATCAGGGTTGGGCCAGGGGGAGGTGAATGAGGAGCATCAAGCTAGTGCAGGGAGGGTCCTGTCTTTATGGACAATTTAAACATTTTGTTCTTCATGGATTTTTTCATTAATTTTGACTTTTAAAGTATTGCTGTATTGGGTTGAATAGTGTCCTCCTCAAATTCAGAACCTCAGGCTGTGACCTTGTTTGGAAATAGAGTCTCTGTCACTGTAACTGGTTAAGATAACATCAGATTGTTTTAGGGGAGACTCTAAGTCCAGTGACTGGTGTCCTTATAAGAAGGCCATGTGAACACGCAGAGACACACGGGGGAGACACTCATGCGAAGACAGAGGCAGAGATTGGAGCGGTGCAGATACGAGCCGAGGAGCACCGAAGACTGCCAGCAGCCACCAGGAGCTCGAAGAGGCAAAGGAAGACTGTCCCTGGAGCCTTGGAGGGAGCACAGCCCTGCTGAGACCTTGGCTTCTGACTCCCAGAACCTAGTACTGTGGTAACACATTTCTGTTGTTTTGAGCTACCCGATTTGTGGCACTTCGTTAAGGCAATTCTAGGAAACTAACACAACTGCATGAAAATATTATTTATGCAGATGACTGAGTTTTTTGGTGGCCCTTACATTCTGCACCCAAGGTGAGTGCCTTCCTCTCCTCACCCTTCTGCTGGCTCTGTCCTCTCATTTATCCACTGGTAACAACTCAATGAGGAGCACACAGAGGAAAATTGCCTACAGGCACCTTTTGATATGGCATATATAATACATGATTGCTATTACTTTGACTTTATTTGAATGTCCAGTTGGTGACGTCTGAACATATCCAGGCTATGGAAGTGCCCAATACTATTTGTTTAACAAATCCTAGGCATCAATAGTGTCAGAAGTTGTGCTGAGTGATAACGGCAAAATATACAATCACTGTCTTTGAGGGGTTCACTGATAGGAGGGGGACGAGAGGCACAAACACCACAGAAAAAGACAGTGCAAAGCAGGGCCAACCTCCTCCAGAGGTTCGCGCCTGCTCTCGAGTCCTTCCAGGCCTTTCACAGGGAGTACTCCAAACCTCCTTCTATCCGTAGGGCGAGAGATGAAAGCTATGGAGTATTTCCTCTGCCCTATTCCTGCCCTCCTGCTTCCCAGTGCGGGTGGTCCTCCTGGTGTCCTGCCAACACCTCCTCTCTCTTGGCAACTGTTGTGAGATGGGAGGTCAGGCCTGTGATGTCAGAAAACACCCGGAGCCAGGAGGCCCACACCAGGGTGCAGAAAGAGCGTTGTCAAAATAAAAGTAGTAGATATTTTCTTTGGAAATGGAACCCTGAGTGGGGCTCAGAGTTCAAGTGCCACTGGGTATCTACTATGGTAACAGGATAAATCAGATCTCTGCTGGCTTGGAGAGCCAGCTGGGAAGACAGAGCAAGAAGGGAGAAACAGGTTGATGGTCCCATGAGCCCAGAACTTGTGGGTGATGCTACACTGTAAGAAGAACATCAGACAAAGAGGGCTGAGCAGTGACTCCGGTACATGATTTTCCCAGCCGGAGGAAACTCCATTATCTTGGAACCAGCTGTACATAAAACCACTTGCCTTAGTGATACAGGTCAAAAATAGTGGAAATTGCTAGCTCCTGGAGTGTGGCCAATTATTACCACTATTATAATTGGACTGGAAATTAACCTATTGTGTATGGAACCCAGAATGTATCCAAATTTGTTTTAGGCCAGCTGGTTTGTGAGATGCTAGTGTTAGCGTGGTTGCTGTGTTCTTGGAAGAAGTCAAAGCAGAGGTGGGGCGAGAGCGGTGCCAGGACTCCTGCAGCAGTTGTAAAATTTAGAGTTGTACCGCGGGCTTGACAGGCTTGCCCTTCTCAGTAAAGCAGTATCCAGCCTGACTGTCTAGGCACGTTTGCCTGCTCTCTGGGGGCACAGGTACTGGCTGTGAGTGACCTGTGTACTCTCGAGGGTCTGAAGAGGTCGGAGGCCTTTGGGAACTCCAAACTGATATAAATGCTGAGACTCACATAGAAGTTTTGCCCATTTGGGAGACAATATGTAATGGGAAGAAATTACCTTGCACAATGTGATGAGGGACAAAAGGGAGGGGGCTCTCTACCTGGCAACACGAGGCAGAGCTGGGACCAGGGTGAGACCTGCAAGATGCCTGGGATACAAAATTTAAGGAGGCTGTCACTCCCAGGTCCATGCAGGTGCAGCATCTGCACTTGCACGAATCCAAGAGTACGGGCCTTCTCAAGTGTCATGCCCTAGTCTCAGTCCTGCTCTCAGAGCCCAACTCTGGTCCTTATTGAGAGGAGGCTCTGAGCAGGGTGCTGGTGACAGAACTAAGTAGGAGGGAACTTAGGGCCCCTGTGGCAAGTGCTACGGTCTCCCCCAACATTCAACTGTCCTTCCTCCTTAGTAACAGGAGCCTGATTTTATTTGGATTGGTGAGCAATGAACTTAGTTTAATGAAAACACATAAGCAATATTTCTCAGGTACTCTTATAACTTGAAACTTGGTCTTGAGACCAAACTTTCCTTGAAAGGGAAGCTTAAATGTATATTATATAGGCAGCACAGGCTGCTTAAAGGGAGCTGACTAAACCAGAAGAGAGGAAGAGAACTTCTTTTTTTCCTCCCATGTTGACTTTTCACCTGCTTGCAGCCTGCAATTTAGAAGATCCATGGGCATCTTAGACCATTAGGTGATCTTGAGGATGGAAGCCACATGCTAGGGAGACAGAGCAGAAGGAAAAATTTGTGTGCCTAATGATACTGGGGAGCTGTCAATGGTGCTGTTATGAAATTTCATACTAGGTAGACCTTTATAGCTAAAGAATCGTTATCCCGAAGAGATAAAGTGGCTTCACGTTTTTATATGAAGAAGGGCCGAGCAGGAACGGAGACCCAGGACTATTGGATTCCACACCTGTGTTCTTAGCTGCCGCCCTGTATTGCTGTGAGACAACGGTACTCATGGCCAGACTTCGGTACATTTTGGCGTAGAGCTGAAAGTCAGCCCCTGTCCTGACCTGGCTGAAAGGTTTCTTTTAAGCCTGCATGAGCAATCTCTGCTCCCCAAACCCAACCCGAAGCCTGCTCAGTTGCCCTGCTGCCCGCTCACTCTGCAGGCACCACCTGCACTGCATTGCTGGTCCTGCTCGCCCAGCCGGGAGGGGAGCTCCCTCTAGGGCTTTTATTCCACCCTCCACACAGTCAACTAGATTAGGTTTGCATAAAACATGCATGTTTTTTGCAATAACCTTGGGAAGTCCTTGTCTGTGCAGATCAGCTGGGCTGATTGAAAACTGAGGCTGAGGAGAGTCACTCTTTTATTTAACTGCTTTGCCTTTCACTAAGGAAGAAGGGAAAGGAGTTCTGGCTGGAGCATCTTCATGTTTCAAAGGTAGCTCAGAATCAGAAAAGCTGCCCAGGGACAGTTCTGCAGGTGACGGTGGGCAAACCATCTTGCTCTCAGGAAAACCACTCAGCCAAGAGACAGACGGGGGGTCTATCTGATATAATTTAACCCCTCCCCACTCCCACTTCCCCCAAACTTCCCACTTCTTTTCTGCTTCCGGATAGTCTGGACAGTGCTGACATCAGAGACTCCTCCCTTTTGTCTTGAAGACTTTGAACTCTTCAGCAGGTTTCTCAGCCTGAGTTTAAATTTTGAATCATGTTCATCTTAGGGCTCAGGCTTGCCTGATCATGTAGAGAGCTGATTGTTTGGGAAGAGGCATGAGAGGTCTACATGGGGGGTCTATTTATTTGAAAAAAAAAAAAAGGATTTTGCAGGAACAGAGCTCAAGTTAAGGGAAGAGAAAGTTAAAGTATGTAAGTTTGGCTCGAAGTTCAGGGAAGGGGGTTGAAGATGAGGCAGGGCGCGTTACATGTCTCTGCCAGAAACAGGCAGCTGCAGGAAAGGCTTTCCTGCAAATAACACAAGTTTTGTTCCTGCCTTCTTCGTGGGGACCCTCCGGCTACTGGGCAGCACCCCACTGGCTCCCGGTGGGGTACTGACGGTGCAGTGGTTCAATGAGGGATGACAGTGCTGGTGGCCTCTGGGCACCTGCAGTGCAGATGGAAGAGGGCACCAGTGACCTTGCCAGTGCTTGATGACACTCCTCCCAGGAGGGCTCAGCTGGGTGTGAGCAGTACCACTGACAACTCTGAGACTGGCAGTATGTGATGGTTAATTTTAGGCAGCAACATGCCCAGATATCTGGTTAAATATCCCAGGTGTGTCTGCGAAGGTGTTTGGATGAGACAGACATTTAAATTGGCAGACTGAGCAAGGCAGATTGCCCCCCCTGATGTGGCTGGGCCTTTTCCAAAGAGTTGAAGGCCTGGATAAAACAAAAAGGCTGCCCCTGCCTTAGTAAGAGAGGATTCTCCTTCCCAAAGCCTTTTGAACTGGGACATCCGCTCTTCCTCGTTCTACAGCAGCTCTGACCTTTGGACTCAAGCTGTGACATGGGCTGTGCAGACTTTTGACTTGTTAGCCGTCATAACTATGTAAGCCAATTTTTAAATAATTAAATATATATGTTTTTTTTTGTTTGTTTCTCTGGAGAACCTCCGACTAATATACACTGTCAAGAAGCATCACCATTGTGACCCAAAATAAAGGGTCATGCCGTGGGGGAGCTAAAAGAGCTGTCTGAGGAACACATGCGGAAATTTCCAGAATTACCTGATATAAATCTTTAAGGAGAGTCTTGTTTCCTTAGAATGAGTGAGAGCATAGAGGACACAGGCAAAGAGATACCCCTTTGAGGTCCTGTGGTAGGCCGAATAACAGTCCCCTGAAGATGTTCACGTCTTAATCTCAGATGCTGTGTATGTGTTATCTTACATGGCCAAAAGGACTTTGTGGCTGTGATTAGGTTAAGAATTTTGAAAAGAGGAGATTGCCCTGGATAGTCCAGGTGGGCCCAGTGTATCCACAAGAGTCCTTAAAAGAGGTAGGCAAGAGGGTCCGAGAAGCGGGCAGGGGATGTGACAATGAAAGCAGATGTTTTGGCAATGCACTTTGAAGATGGACAAAAGGCCCACGAGCCAAGGAACAAGGTGGCCTCCAGAAGATAGGAAAAGCGAGAGAGGCTATTCCAGAACCCAGCCGATGGTGTTCTGGAACAGCTGTGGGGCTTGATTGCCAAGAAGAGTGACTCCCAAGGCAAGAATTTGCTGAAAAAGGAAAGGGGTTGCTTATTTAAAGGTTATACCAACTTAGAATAATGGCAGATTTCTGCTGCTAAGTCCTGCTCCCTTTTAAAAGCACCCAAAAAGGATTAGCCCTGCCTCCCTCTGCCAAGCCAGGCCAGTTTGAGAATATGCCACTCAAAAGTACCATCTTTCAGGAGTGCAGAAGTCTGCAGCTCAGCATCCCCGGTCACAGTTCCGCTCCAGACATCTCCCGCCTGTCTGTGTGCTTGGCCAGGCAGCTCCCCTGCTGTCCCACCAGTTCTACTGCCATCTTTTGTGCAGGGGGGTGGGGGGCACTGAGGATGTTTCCAGTGGGTCTCCAGACCTCCAGACCGACTGACAGGCAGACCTCCAGGCCTTGTGGCACACCTGGCGTTACTTGGCCCACTCCAACTTTAAAGGCTTGGCGCAGAATTTCCTGCGCAGCCGAATGGCTCTTCCTACATCTGGCTCTTCCTATGGAGTGTTAGTGACTGCCACTTTTGTCAGCTTCCCAGTGTCCTAGACCCTTTTTCCGCTGCCATCTTTAGTCAGGACAAGAGTTCCCAGCCGCGCACAGGAATCCAGGGTGGACATCCACCCACACAGCTCACGTGGGCACCCTGTGAGCTTTCCCTCTGACCATGAGTCACTCGGCGGGTGCATGTTCGTCCTCGCAGTCATGGACACAATCTGTAGCTCCTGCAGTTCCTGCCTTCAGAGAGGCCTGGGCTGTTAGTCTACCTTTCTTATGCAATGTGCCTTAAATGCTGTACTTTCCACTTTTTGGCTATTCTTTCCCTCTCCCCCCTGTACCTTTTTGCAGGATTTGGGGGGAATGTGGGGTGCCCTTACTTTCAGGGACCCGTGACCTGTACCCCAAGACTGACACAGGTCCTTGCTGGGAACAATCACTATCCCCTTGGAAGCACAGGGCAGGAAGGTGCCGACCTGAGCAGAGAGTGAGTCTCTTTCTATGTAACTTGCATGGGAACCATGAGGATGGCCCTCCCAGTTGCAGTGTGCATGCGGAACTGCTTCACCGACCCTGAGACTACCTTCCCCCAATTGTCTTTTTACATTTAATGTGGGTGTGTATTGTGTATCATATGCCGTTACCTGTGGAGTCACTGTTAAGAGGGTTTCCCGATGTGACAGTCCAATGCATTCTCACTACCCAAGTCTATGCCGGATTTCCTCTGGGCACCTCAAGGTCTCACATGTAAGGACCAGGGGGTGCTGAGCATTTTTTGGAGACACTTACGGTTTTGCAGTTTATTCGTAATGCACATAAGGCAGGTCCATCCAGCCGATGACAGGGAATGTGTGGAGCCCCTTTCGCTGCCCTGGGATGGCGTTTGGTGTGAGCACAGTACTAGACAAGGTGGTTTCTTTATCTGATTCAAAGGCTTTGATGTTCAATGCAGGTGGCCTGAGAGCATTTTTACCAGGAAAGAAAAGAATAGCTGATAGCGAGAGCCCTGCAAAGCAAACAAACAACCATCAGGGATGTAATTATTTCCTGGGAGGTGGAGGAGGTGAGGCTGCGGCTCTGTTTTCTTGCTCCCCACCCATCTTGTAGTTTTTCTACGTTTGTTTTGGCTTCCCAGATAATCTGATTTTCACATTCAGCCTTTGTGTTTTCTTTAACTATTTTTAGATCCTTTGATTCAGCTTAGTTGGCAGCTGCTGTTCCCCCAGATACTTGAAGAACTTCCAATTCCACAGTGGATGAGGCAAAGACACGGCGGGCGGCTAGAAGGCAGCCCTCTTCTCACTGCAGTCTCCTGGGTTTCGGAGACACCAGTGGCTCTGGCTAAGTAGGCGTTGCTCGCCCACAGCTGGTGTTCGCAGAACGCTCAAACCGAGGTTTTCTCACGTGTCGTGGCAGCTCATGTCACCTTCTGTGAATGCAACTGATGGCAACATTTTAAGGGTGACCCTAGATGTCTCTCCTTCAGAGAATGTACTCTAGTTCTTCTATGGTTCTCTCTGTGGAAGCAAGCTAGGGCAGGGCTTTGGACTGACTCCACGGCAAATACGTGGTTCTAAACTCATCTGAGATTTCAACACTGCTTCATGATATTTGAATCATCCCTGGGATATTCCTTCTCTAAATCCTGACGTTGGTTGGTGACTGCCTGGGTTCAAATTCTAGCTCCACCACTTATCACCTATGTGATTGTGGCCTCTCTGTACCTCAGTTTTCTCTTCTGTAAAGTGGGTGTGATAGTAATAGGGTCTACTGCCCAGTGTTGTTGTGAGCATTAAATGAGTCAATATAAATAAAACACTTAGGACAGTGCTTGGCATATAACACACACTACAGGGGTGTCAGCTGTCATTTGTTCCAATCTGGGAGTGCTCCTCACATTCCTACCCCCAGCCCCATTCTGCATTCTCAGGCAGTGATGTTTGCTGTCTTCATTAGTGAGGAAGTAGAGGCCTCTGGTACAAATGATCTTAACTTTATTCACTTAAAAACTTTTACATTCCATGCATGTGTAGCCCCTGCGTTCTTTCTTTCTTTCTTTTTTTAAAAAAGATTTTATTTATTTATTTTTAGAGAGAGGGGAAGGGAGGGAGAAGGAGAGGGAGAGAAACATCAGTGTGTGATTGCCTCTCACGGGCCCACTACTGGGGACCTGGCCCGCAACCCAGGCATGTGCCCTGACTGGGAATCGAACTAACAGCCCTTTGGCTCATAGGTTGGCACTCAATCCACTGAGCCACACCAGCCAGGGCTAGCCCCTGCTTTCTGATCTCCAGGGACAAACGGCTTCCCCTCGTTCTAGTGCTAAAGCTTCTGCCAGTGGCCCTGACCCCTGCTCTTCTTGCCTCTTCAGTCTGGATCTCCAGGGCGTCCCTGTGCTGAGTCACATTTTCTTTTCAAGTCCACACGTCTTAATTCCATTGGAAGTTGTGAGTAAAATACATTTATAGCAGAAAAAAATACAATTAAATAAAAATAAAAGTCACCCAGAATCTTACTTAATTGGGCTTCTCTCCAATCCATTCTTTCTAACCTACACCAAATGGCTTTTCTTTATTTCTGTTTCATCACACCATCAGCCTGAAGCCTCCCAATGGTCCCACTTTCTCCAGAAAATGTTTATCTTCCTCAGCTGGGTACAGGGGCTCTTTGTAATCTACCTTCCCATCCTTCTCTGCCGCTCAGGAGGTCTTTATGATCCCCCAACTTTTGTTCCTGCTGTTTTCTCTACCTGGTAAAATTCTATTAGTTATTCAAGCTCCGCATTAGATGTCTCTTCAGTAAAGCCTTCTTTTAACTATATCCAGTCAGCGGTGATTGCTTCCTGTGTGTTCTGGGGCATTGTGCTCAAATTTCTAATAAAGCGCTAATCGCACCTTACCACCTGTGCAGGTTCAAATTTACACAATTCTCTTGATTCATGGAATTTGGCTGTTTTGGGGTGATTTTTCCCTTGCTCAGCACTCCTGGGGGTGGTTAAAATATGAAATGGCAAGAGAGTACTTTCTGAGTTTTTCCAATAGGCATTTAACTTACTGTTGAACTAGCATATCATAAATTCTCCCAGATTTCAATTTGCCACAGTAACAGGGCTTTCCCCCCAACCCCCAGCTTACCTTGAAAGAGCCACTTTCAGGGGTACCTTTTCCAGTCTTTCCAGGAAACACAGGTGACTTATCTATGCCAAGTTTTCATCTGTGTTCACCTTCCTGAGTTATTTAGAATCTGTCAATCACTGGACTTCTGGATCAGTGGTCCCCAAGCTTGGGTGGATGTCAGAATCACAGGTGTTGGAGGTGGGGGAGGTGGACTGCGGGGAGTGAAGAGGGAGACAGCAGGAAAAGGACTTTCTTCCTGTCCCTATGGTGATGGCCACGGCTTTCGTTTGCCATTAGCATCACTACTGGTGAGTCCCATTACTTCTAAACCTGTTTCTTGCTCTTCCCTGGCCTCCTTAGCCTCCTCTAGCCTGTCTCTTAGGAGCACCCAAAGGGTAAGGGTTATGCCAATGTGGTTTTTAGATCTTTAGTGTCAACGATGACTGGCACACACGCCAGGAACTTAAATAAATGCAAGAATAATTGGATGTCTGGCTCTGGCCCTGTTCCTGAATTGGTCTTTCTGGCAGGGGATTCAATACTCTCCATTTAATTCTTATTGTTGATGAAATAAAGGGAATGGTGTTTTGCAGTAGATATGAATTAGAGAATTGGGCACAAAAACACCTGCTCAGGAGGAAGGTTAATTAATAACCAGTTAATCAATAAGGTAGATGGAAGCAGAGTGGCTGCTGATGACACCAAGAGCAGCTGTGTGAATGCCAAGAGCCCAGGTGGCCCACGGAGCTATTTCGTGGGTGGGATTGTTCTGACTTTCTTTACAGGAACACAGCTACAGGAGCATGCATGAGAAAAATTCTCCCCAAAGAACTTTGGTTTGGGGAAAAAAAATAAGGAAATATGAGTCCTACACAGCTGCGCTGGCCTAGTACTTCACAAGATATTAATATAAGGACTGACTATAAAAAAAGAATAATGTCTATTTTTTCTGATTAAAAAATTGATTCACACTTTAGCAGTTTCATGAATACAAAAGGTATCCTGTAATTTACAATATAATCTCAATACATGTACCCCAAAATCACTTGCATTTGTGTGCTGATTTATTTTCTTCCTTCCCGTGTCTTTTTCTCTTTTCTTTTTTGTATAATATTTTATGGGGTTGTAGTCTTTATAATATATGTCCTACTTTTAAAAATTAACTTTGAATTATAAACATTTTTGTTATTTATCAGTCATCAAAAACATGATTTTTAACCTTTACTTTTTTATTACAAAAATACTACTGTAAGTCAACCCAAGGATTCAGGATTATATATATAGTAGGAAAGATCATTTTTTCCTCTCCAAATCCACTTCTGAGAAGAAATCGCTGCTAACAGCTTGAGACATTTTTTTCTGGGCATAGCCAGTAATTCAGGGTTTAAAGAAAATAAACAAATGGGCTTACATCATTCCGCCACTTGCTCTTAAAAAAGATTTAGCATTTTGTGGTCACGTCTCCTTGTTTACTGAAAGTAGTGAAAACACGATTTTTTATAACTACTCAATATTATTTAGCATTGTTTGGCATTTTTAGTATTCTCAAGAATGCTGAGGTGAACATCCTAATACATACATTTCTTTCTTCGTTGATAGGAAGAAAGGGTAATTCTAACAGCTGTTGCATGCTAAACAAGTCAGTATCAAGGACCCGGCCTCGAAATAGGGCTCTTGCCTTTGGTCTCATCTCGACCACTGAGTTCACCCCTCACTTTCACCAGTCTCTCAAGTCTCTTGGGGGTTTAGTGCAGTCTGCAGTGGGAGTGTGGTCACTGAGACCCAGATCGCCCTGGTCATAACTCAGGTGGCATTTCCCCAGAGGAAGAAGTTTTGAGGCATTCAGAGGAGCAGAAATGTCCTAAAGGAGAGGGGGGTTCCTATCCCTCAACCTCTGTGAACACCCAGGGTGAGGGGTGGAGGGGACGAGCCCTGCTTTCCCCTCCAACCCACCCCCCAAAGTGGAAGACTTCCATCTTCCCCTCTGATCTTGAGGCACACGAGGACAAAGAGGTTTGAGATAGCAGACATCTGAAGTCATGCTAGTGTGTGGCAAGGGCGGGATTCACAGAGAAAGCTCTGGAGAGAGTGGAAGCCTGGACTGAAGTCTTTTAAAATGGGAGCTCACAGACATTTCTTGGAAGAGGGGAAGAATACGTTCAATTTCACATGACAGGAATATGTGCTTCTTGGTGAAAGTTTGGAAGAGGTTCATAGTTCGCTTGGAATGAGGAGAAAATCATGTCCTCCAGAGATGTACAAAGATAAGGGAGGAATCTTGGGCCCTTGAGGAGCACAGCTGATGTGGAATTAATCTCGGCCTGGGACACAGTTCAAGGGTCTCAGCGGCTATTTCTCATTTCTTCGAGCATATCTTGATCTGGGATCATTCCTATCATAAATCTCTCCTTGAGATGTTGCAGTTGGGAAAAGGATGAGTCTGGAAGGAAAAGAAGAAGCCATGAAGGCACAAAAGCTTGTCCTTCAGACACAGAGCTGGGAATTTCATGATTGCCATAGTCTAGAAAGGTCAAGATCTTCAGTCTCATGGGCTGTGTGCTTGGGGGTCACAAGTGTCTGCCTATCTATCTATCTATCTATCTATCTATCTATCTATGCCAAATCCCTGCAACAAATTATATATGTATATTTTATATAATATAATATAATGTTTTTGTATTATATAATTTCATAGAGCATTAAGGTCAAGTCCTGCAACAAAATTTATATATATACATATTTATAAATATATATATGGAGGGACCCTCCAAAATCAGAATTTACATATAAAAATTGTGTATTTATTCTTACATGTTTAAACTTCAGTCGCCTTCAAAGTACTCTCCATTTGATATAATACACTTATCAAGACTGTTTTTCCACTGCTCAAAACAGTTTTTGAACTTGCTGATTTTGATGCCTTTCAGTGCTTTTGCCGTTTTTTGTTTCACTCTTCCATGTTAGCAAAATGTTTCCCTTTGAAAACTGTTTTTCATCTGGGGAAACAAAAAATGTCACTCAGGCAAAACTGGTGAGTAGGGAGGGTGGAGCGTGGGGGTCACACTGTTTTTGGTCAAAAACTGCTGAACACTTAGCACAGTGTGGGCAGGTCTCTTGTAAATCACCCATCATGAAATGGGCAAACGTGTTGAAAGAATCTTTAAAAAAAAATTCACTGAAGCTGAATGCAGCCTCTCACAACAACACCAGCTGGTACACTGATACAGATGAGTTCCTAGAACACTCACGTAGTGGGGGAAGCCTATATTGCAAGGGGCCCACCCTCCAGAAGATGATTCTGGTTTTTCATGGGTCTCCCCATATATGTAACATGGTAATTATATTTATTAAAATATGCTATATCATATTATATATTATAGATTTATATAGAGAGATGGCACCCACTACTTATAGGTCAAGTACCTGTAACACTATATACATATTTATCTGAATGTAAATAGAAGAGAATAAGGACAAGCTGGAACCCACAGGCACAAGGGGGAACCACAAGAATGAACTAAAGCTCATGGCAGCTCTTGCCCCCGGCCTTGGTGGTATGGGTTGCCTGCAGAAGTTGAGTCTTCTCATCAAGGAGTAAAGTACACACCTGGCCCAGGAGTTACGCAAGTTGAAGAAGAATCGAGGGGAAGGTAGGGAAGTTGTAGGCCTGACTACTCCCTCACACCAGTGAGATGAACCAGCAGATAAGGGGGAACATGTGTGAGCTGCTTTCCTTCCAAACCGCCTCGCCAAAGCTCCTATAAGACTCTCTCTTGTGGCCCACACTAACCAGAAGCATACAGCAAAGGGAATGTAAGCGAATGTAGTCTGGCCTAACCAAGTTCATATATCAGCAAGTCACCGTTGTCCTCTTCCTAACCATTTATCACTCATACATACTGCTGAAACCATATTTAATCTCCAAATAAAGGTAACAATACAGTCCTATTCCTACCTAACATAATACAACATTCACCGTGCAAACAGAAACGCTCTATCCCTTTTTCTGAAAGAGGATATAAAGTCTTTTTTTTTTTTTTTGTCTTTGGCTAATGTTCATTCTTCCCCTGGGAGATTCATACTCCCCATTTTTTAATCCTCTATCTTAAATACTGAAATACAAAGTTAATACCTATTAACATATCTGACGTAAGATAACAAAGGGAAGAGAGAGAGAAAGAAAAATATTCCGTAATAAGCATTTGAACACCTATCAAAGTAAATGTTCATTAACTACTATAGTCCTCTCTGCAACTGATCACAGAGTTGTATTGTAGCTGGTATTTTTACAATAGCTACCTTCTTCCACTACCCATTCCAGGTTCTCTTTGCCTTCAACGAGCACCTCAGCTTGTCATGGTTCCTTGCCTAGTGAGCTACCCAAAACTTTATTGCTGAAGGGCCTGGGTCATTAGCAGTACTGCCTGAGTTGGGTTGCTGAATTTAACCTCAGAGCATGGGACTCTTCTTCATTCCGTACATACTGCTTCTTAGCCTTCTTATGCAGTAGCAACTCAGTTTCCCCTTGATAGGCAGGATCACTTATTCAAACCCATATAGAAACTTGCCCTTTTCTGCCTATTGAGTCACTGGCACAAGGAGATCAAATGGTCAGATGTCAGTCTTAGTCTTCCGTTGAATGGAATCCTTGCTATGCTGCCACTGAGAGCATCTCTCCCTTGGAACTAAGACCTCTGGCCCAGCAGAATCTAAAGTGGAGGGGACAGGAGCAAAATTTTACTAGCAGGTCACTAGGGATCATAGTGAGTGGTTCCCCTCTCATTTCCAACCCTTGATTCCCAAACCTTCGAATCCTGGCTATGGGAGAAATAGCACCACATGCTGATTTAGGGCATATATTGCACCCTGGAGGAGATTGCCGCATCCTTCAATATTTTGCCACTAACCTGGTGTTATAACTGAGTCTTCAAAGGGCCATTCCATCATCTTGCCAAACGAGCTGCTTGAGGATGATGGGGGGAACATCACAGGGCAAGTGAATTCATAAATTTGATGAGCATGAGTCCATTACTGCACTTCATTTCCTATGAATGAGTTCTTTGGTTGGAAGTAAGGCTATTTGGAATACCATGGTAGTTTTGACAGAAGAATTGTAGATGGGGAAGGCAAATCCACATTGGGTAAGTGGCTAAGACCAAAATACTTTCGTTTCCATAATGGAAATGGTCCAAGGTAGTTAACCTGCCACATAGTCCCCCTGAAGAATGGTGCCACACCAGTGGCTCAGAGTTGGCCTTTGTCATTGGCAGACTGAGGACTCAGTAGTAGCTGAAGCCACGTCAGTTTGGGTGAAGAGAAGTCCATGTTCTGGAGCGACAGGACCACAATGTTCATAGATTCATTGGCAGATAACAAGAGTGACTGGGCAAAGAGGCTGACTGGTGTCCACAGAGTGGGTCATCCCAGCCACTTGATTATTAAATTTCTTGTCTACTAAGGTCACCCTTTAGTAAGCATTTATGCACAAAGCACTAATACCTTCACGATCCATTCCCATTTGGAGAGTCCTCTCCAAATACCTCTTCCTTATACCTCCTTACCATTCATTTTCCAGCCCAAACATTAGCTACAGCCCATAAAGCAGTTCAGATTCATACCTCTTGTCATCTGTACTCCCAAGCAAAATATTGGGTTGGCCAAAAAGTCTGTTTAGTTTTTTCCATAAAATAAAGGACACATCTGTCATTTTCACCAATAACTTTATAGATTTGGATATTTTGAGCATGTCGGCTATCTCCCACATGGTAGAACATCCATTGTTCTCAATTAATGTCTCGATTTGATCGCTATCAGCTTCAACCAGTCTACCCGACTCTGGAGCATCATTCAGTGAGAAATTTCCAGCATGAAAGTGCGCAAACCACTTTTGACATGTTCCATCAGTCACAGCACCTTCTCCATACACTGCACAGATCCTTTTTTGCATTTCAGTTGTTGCGTTTTTACCTTTCTTGAAATAATAAAGCATAATATGCTGAAAATGTGTATTTTCTTCCATCTTTAATATTAATATGGCTACACAAAAATTCACAAATTTTGATAAGTTTTGTTACATGCACGCTGTTATGACAGCTGTCACAATACAATCTCACAAAATTGTTTCAAATGAAGTTAAAGACAACTAAGTACTACCAGAGCCATCTCACAGAAAAACCAAACAAACTTTTTGGCCAACCTGATAAATGAGTGCTTTACTCCAAATACTATCCACTGGGCATATTTTCATTTGTCACCATCCTTCTGGCCCATCCTGGTGTGCGGCTGTACTGCTGCAGCCACCTGCTTTCAGAGGAAGAACCATCTGTGAACCATTATCAAAGTTTCCACACATCACTCCTCTGAGCCACTGATTCTTCAAGCATGATTATGTCTGTGGGTTATATGGTCCAAGTGGTAGAACAGCTTGCAAGTCAGCCTACACCTACTTCAGAGCCTTCTCTTGTTTGGGGACCCACTTAAAACTGGCAGTGTTTTGAGCCAAATGGGTAAATGGGTATAAGTTGCCTCTACAACCCAGAGAACCAGTATGCAGGATGGTCCAGATGTAGCATCTTGTCCTCCATGCTGGAAGATATTGCAACATGCCTCAGACAATAAAATTTCATTAAGGTTTTCATGGTTATTTATTTCCCTTTACCTTACACAAATGTTATCTCAATGTGCCTGAAGAAGTTGACCATCAGGTCAATTAGCATAATATCATTCATGCAATGGACCAGCATGGTATACTATGGGATGGAAAAGTGGTCATGTTTCTATGGACTAGATTATGGATAGGACTGGAGAGTTTCTATAGCCTTGAAGTAGAAGAGTGAAGGTGTATTGCCGGCTTTGCCAGATGAAAGAAAACTACTTCTGATGGTCTTATTAATAGGTGTAGAGTAAAGGTCATTTGACAGACCAATACATGCATGCCAGGTGCCAGGGGAAGTGCTGATTTGCTCCAACAACAAAACCATGCCTGGATGAGCAGCTGCAACTGACGTCGCCACCTGATTGAGTTTAAGATAATCCAAGCTCCATCCATTTTCTATATGGACGAACTAGTCTATATAGACTAGTTGTGTGGGCATGTGGTAGTAATCATCATCCCTGCATCTTTCAAGTGCTTAATGGTGACACTAATCTCTGCAATCTCTCCAGAAATGTGGCACTGGCTTTGGCTTACTATTTTCCTAGGTACAGAGCGTATTAGTGGTTTCCCTTGGCCTTTCCTACTGTAATAGACCCCACTCTACAGATAGATAGGGATTCTGCTGAATACGTCTATTCCAGATGTGCCACTCCAAGACTGGGGAAGCAACCACAGGGTGGTTTTGGGGGTCCACTGAGCCCCTATGAGAAAGGACTGAACCAAAACTCCATTAGTCACTTGACCTTCCTATCCCCATACTCTGAATGGTGGGCCACAGGGACATTTTAGTGTTTCAGGAACTAGTGCCAATTCAGATCCAGTGTCCCATAGTCCCCTGAGAGTCTCATTGTTTCTTCCTCCCCAATGCACAGTCACCATGGTAAATTGTCACGTATCCTTTTGGAGAAGCAGGGAGGGAAATAAACAGTATAACTTTTTTACAGAGTAGTGAACTTCTTTTTCAAGGACCCTCTAGCTCTGGGTTGATGTCCTGGCTCAAGCCTGGGAATTGACTGAGAGGCTGTGACTCTCTAGTTTGGTGACTTAAGCCAGACATCTGTTCACTGGACTTCTTAGTCAGATAAAATAAGACTTTAATATATCCCCTAAATATTTTGGTTCTAGGGATAACAGGACCAACTAGCCAGTGCCAAAGATCTCTGCGAGTCAGATTGTTTTGTTAACTGCTTTGGCTCTGTTGTCACTTAGCCCCTGCAACACCAGAACCCTATCACCCCTATTGTATTTAGAAATCACAATTTAACCACAGTTTATGCTGTAATATCTGACCTACAGAGAAGAATAACCACAAAACTCTTCAAGGATGCAGGGGGAGGAGGTCCACTCATAAATTTATCACAACCTTAGTGAAGGGTCCCTTCCACTCTGGACCCTTCCAGAATGGATTATAAGGTCTGTGTGATCAATCCATTCTAGCATTCCAATCTCCTTAGAACTTTGAATATATATATATATATATATATATATATATATATATATATATATATATACGAATATATATCATATATATATAAGTGCACCAAGGAAGTTAACGCATTTCATCCCCATTTACCGTAGAACACCTTTGTACATATTTGTCGCAAGCATGGGTTCATGATATAGTCTTTTGTATAAGCAAGCCTTTGGTCCCCACTTGAATTGTCAGATCCCGGAGTTAAGAATTGAAAGTGCCAAGCTGGCTGTGTGACCACCAGTCCCACAGGTGACACCAGCACTGAGAAATAACAGGGAGCCAACATACATGACTATGCTATTCACTCAGACTTTATTAATGCAGGTTCACTCAACTTTTACTAATGCAGATTTAAACCAAATCTATACTAACCTAACCTAATAACAATAGTAATCACTCAGAAACGATCAGTAATATCACATGAGAGAGTTGCAGGATAACGAACCCGAGTCCCAGAGTCTCCGTCTGCAGGTCCAGGAGACAGCACAGTGAGCAAGGGGGTCATCAGCATCTTGCAAAGAAGAATCTCCCCAGCCAGGTGGGCAGCAGGGCAGATGAAGTCCTCGGTCCAGCAGGGCAGAGCCTCTGGCAGCCAGTGCCAAGGGAGATCAACATGACGTGGAGCAGCATCTTGGTGTGTGGAGCTCGGCTGTCTCAGCAGTGGTCTGGAGCCTGCCTCAGTTATACCTTGAAAGTGGTGTACTCCACCCTTCTGGGTTTCTTCATAAGTGTCTTGGCACCCCGATGGCAAGTGGGGAATTTCCCTGGGAGCCTATCTTTGGATGGTCGTGCTCTGCAGACATGGCTATTCTGATCACGTGTGCAGATATCTTGGGTGTGTCTCCTTGCCAAATGTGTCTAGTGTGTTTTCGGTAGTTTCCCTCCTGAACCAAAGTGTCATGGCTCACTGGCAGCCATCTCGGTTGACATGAGTGACTCCACTTTGTTTTATATAATTTATGCTATCTTGACTGGACCAATGCCATTTAATTGGTCCTGCTCTTCACAATATTTCATTTAGCCAACCATTCAGCATCTAAGCAAAATGTTAAAGCTATTCCTATCTCCTTGAGCTAAATTATCACAAAGTATTTTCTCCTTAGTGAGCCTAAGTTAGTCAGAGCTCTCCAGAGAAAGAGAGAGTGAGAGCAAGAGAGAGAGAGAGATTATAAGGACTTGGCTCACACAATTAAAGAGGCTAGCAAGTCTCAAAATCTGCAGGGTGAGTCAGCAAACTGGAGGTCCAGAAGAACTGATGTTTTGACTCCAATCTGGATTTGGGCAAGCTTGATACCCAGGAAGAACTGAAGTTTCATTTTCAAGTCCAAAGGCAGGAAAAAGTCAATATCCTAGTTCAAAGGCCTTCAGACAATACAACTCTCCATGACTTAGGAAAAGATCTGCCTTTTTGTTCTACTCAGGACTTCAACTGATTAGATGAGGTTCCCTTACATGGAGGGCACTCTGTTTTACTTAATCCACTGGTTTAAATGTTAATCCCATCTGAAAACATTCTCATAGAAACTCCCAGAATAATATTTAACCAAATATCTGGGCACATCAGGGCCAAGTTGACACATAAAATTAACCATCATAAAGCCCTTATCAATAAATTTGGCTTGGTCCAAGTTTATATTCCTGCTTCCCCCAACCCTGAACGAAACAGAAGTGAAAAGGAGGTGGAGGAGAAAGCTAGTATAGAAAATCAACACATGTAATGACTTCATTGGTCACCATCTATATCGTCACATACATTCTATCAGGTCCCCAAGAGATTGGTAAAGCACACCTCCTATCTAACAAGGCAGATCACTGTCCTCTTAATTAGCTTATTTTTGCATGTCAGTTTATTCTTGGTTTTTAGTATTGAGGTGAGTAGATGACAGCATAGTGAAAAGATGCTATCGTCTCCTGTTCTGCCCTTTTGGTAGGAATAATAGCTCAGTCTCCAGTTTCTTTCCCTTTAATTGGGCTACTGCTTCATGGGTGTTGTGGGAATTAGAGACTCCAAAGAGCCTGGCACATAGTAGGCATGTAATAAATTGGTACCTGTTCTTCTCCTCAGACCTAACTGGGAGAGGAAAATCTATTCTCATCCTTTTTGCTTGAATACTTTTGAGAGTTTTTTTGATTTTAGTTTAATTTCTTCCTGCTTAATCTGAATTTTGATTAATCAGCAAATTATATACCTTTCATACCCATACACTGTTCCTTAAGAAAACTCTCTGAAGGATTTGAAATCCTAGAGAGCACCAGAAGGGTGCTGTTCCTGGAATATTAAAACATACCTATGACCAGTTGATTTTGTGCAAACCTCGATGCAAATGCTGCTTGACCAGTAAGTCATTTGCACCAGTCACAGGCTTTCTGTTCACCTTGATGTTGCATGTTCTAGTGCTTGGAAGGCCAGATTTCAGCAGTCATTCAATGAACGCAGGGTGTGGGTGTGGAGGAAGAAGGAGAACTACAATCCACTGACTACTGGACCCTGCACATGGTACTGTCTTGCCTAATTAAAAAAAAATCTTCAAAATGACCTAATTTTTGTAAAGAGGGAGTCATACAAGTAACTTGAATAAAATCACAGAGAAAAAAAATCCAGGAGAGTGGAGCATATCAAAGCACGTGTTCTAGGGTCAGACTGTTGGGGTTTGAATCTCTCGAATCTCTTTGTATCTCAGTGGTAAGCTTTGTTTCCTCAACTGTAAAATGGGGGCCACTCTGCCTGCCCCAAAGGTTTGCCATGAGGGTTAAAGGAGTTAATACATTAAAACCTTACAACAGTTCCTGGCACATTTTGCACGAGCTCAGTGAGACCACAGTCAATATTTGCTGTTAGAGCAGGTCTCCTCAGTGGACATGGTTATGTAATCACATCCTATTATTGCGGGAAGCTGGGGGACGGGACCACAGGAACAATTTGCACTGTTTTTGCAACTTGCTGTGAGTCTTAAACTCTTTCAAAATAAAATGTTATATAAAACAAAACCAAGCTCTTGGTTCCGACATCTGTACACATCCTTAGATATCTCTTTCTCCATCATTAGGAAAAGGCAATTCCTAGTTAAACTGCCGGAGCTGACCTGACCTAAGGGTTGCAAGGTTAGTCAAAGAGAGTGTCTTTTCAGGATCCAACTGCACATTTAGAGAAAAGCTTTAGCTACTTAGGGAGTAACTAATTAAATCTGCAAGCAACGTGTAGTTGAAAAGTCCAAGATTTGAAAGTTTTGAGAGAAACATCATTCTGCCCAGTTTAATTGTGAATGCAAGACCTTGGCAAAAAACCTTCAGTGGTTTGAGTTCAGGGTGTGTTTGCACACACGCATCGCACACTTGCCTTAGTAACCTCAAAGATTAGCTATTTGTCATGTGTATGGGGCCCAAATGTTAGATAAAATCTTATGTAAGCACATGAAATAAGTCCTATAATCTTGTGCATCACATAGTTAAAAAACACTATTGAAATATCTGGAAACACAATTTTTAAGACGTTAAAAGGAATAATGCACCCCCGTCCCCAACAGATCAGGTTATTTTGATACTCCAGTAAGGCACATGAGGGGTTTTGGAGCCAGGGGTGAGGGAGAAACAAAGAATTTTCTGACTCCTGCAAATGAAATCTTATTCACCCTTCAGAAACTCTTGAACTCTAGGAAGTATTTCAGGGAAAGTATGTTCAGACCAAAGTTCCCAGCAGTAAGGTCTCTCCCAGCATTCTTCAAAGGCGGTAAGTGGATAGAATCTATTTCAGGGATTGAATGAGTGGTTTGAAACTCATTATTTCAATTGTAACAGCAATGTATATTTGGAGGAATAGATTTTAAATTTTTTTGTAATT
>PVJD01013351.1:0-34429 GCA_004026545.1 Mormoops blainvillei
AGTACTAAGGTATGAACTTTTCATTTGCTAAATAAACATTTAATTTTGTCTTTAAGTATTTTTCTTGGTATATTCTTGAAGTTTAAAAAATTGGATTTCAAACAACCACTATATATTGAAATAAAAGGAAAGCTCTTCAAATATTAACTGATAAATGACATAATTTTATTAATATTGTCAAATCAAGCTGAATTAATATGAGGTAATATCAATTGATATGAGGTAATTCTGAGAATCCTCCTAAAAGGAAAGCTATTTTTCAGGAAAGCTATTATTTAACACACTAAATGTACGATAATCTGTTGAAATGTAATTTTCAGTATTATCATACATATATGCTTGAGATAATAGAACAACAAAATTCAAGTTACTACTTACTCATTTAGTATTAGATCAGGTGCAAAATATAGCATCTTCCCACTGACATGTTTATAGGATCTCCACCCTAGTCCAAACACCATTAAGCTCATCCAAGAATATTGGATAAGAGTTATCTGGTCATCAATATGTAAGTTTCTAAAACCTAAAAAATAAATTAAAAAATAAAATGATCGCAAAAATTACTTGCGTCAAAAATGTTGAAAATACATAGAAATTTGAAAATAAACATAAGTAGAATAATACTTTCAACTTCAATATATTTTACATTAAAAATCAGGAAGTATTAATAAATAATACATCTTGAAAAATTAAAAAGAAGCAGTGATTTTGGAAACCATTAAAATTAGACATTGTGATTTAGCTCTTCTGGGTATTCATTAATTGAATCAATCATTGGTCACTCACTCATGCAAAATGTATTTATTGAGAACCATTTGTAGGCTGGACATTATGTTCAAAAGCTTGGGTTACAAAGATGGTTGAGACACCAACCTTGCCCTTAAAAGGATCTTGCAAGTCAACAGGAGAAACAAGTTCATAAGTACAGTGACAGAAAAGGTTACAGGGAGTACAGCAGGTAATTGGAAGATCAGGAAAAATGCATTCAAAGGAAAGGAGGTAATACCCAGGTATTATGTAATCAGTTTGTTGAGGAAGTTTAATTCTTTAAGACTTAAACATAAACTGGTTTTATTTTATAAAACCACTGCTTTCAATTGTGCTACATCTAACTTTTCTTTAACATCCCTTAATTATGTGTTGGGTAGATTCCATAGTTTTCTGGTCACTTCTGTTCTTTCAAACAATCCAGTCTCATTTTAAACTCTCAGGTGGCTTAAGATGTTTAGAGACTGTATGTGTGTATGAATGCTCCGGTCTTTCACACCTTCACAACCTCCCAGTTTTTAGGCCCTTCTCTACTATTGGTGGCAAAGGGAGGATAACAAGGAAAGAGCAAATAACACAAATGATCAAAGTCTTCCCTCCATCTCTTTCTATTCTTTTTGCCTTCTTAGGGGAAGATTACCAGCTTGGCAATGATGCACTTGAAGGAGGGAGAGACAAAGAGGTAAGTTTGGAGATATAGGCTGGGGTCACATTATGGATAGTCTTTATGTCTAATAACGAGCAATGAGAGGAACATAGCTTGATTTATATTATGGATGGTCCTTGGTAGCTACATGGAGTATGATTCCCAGGGAATAAGTCTGGAGCTAGGGAGAGAACTTGGGAGCTATTGGCAAAGGTCAGCTGAAAGATGATAAAAGCCTGATAAATGTCAACAGGTAAGAGTAGATAGGACAGAGTGCATCAAAGAAATATTTAAAGAGTAAAATCAAAGAAATTCGGCAAATGATTGTATGTAGGTAAGAAGAGAAAGTTGCAAAAAGGTTTTTCAGTATTTTACTTGAATGATGGATGATGGTAACAGCATTAATATGATAAAATAAAGGAGAAACAGGCTACAAAAAATAGTAAGCTTTTGATATGTTTGAGGGCCTCTGGATTATCCAGGTAACAGTTGGACATTTGAGTTAGAATAATGGAGACACATCTGAACTAGAAATATAAATTTAGAAATTATTTGTATTTGAGTGTAGCTGAAACAATGAGAGTAGATGAAATCTTTTATTATAGGTATAGAGAAAAACAAATGCTTTGGAACATCAACCACTTTCCATAAACCCATTAATAACATCTATTGCCCCTAAGATCCCATTGAAGTCTACCTACAAGTGACCATTTTTAAAAATAAAACCATAGAAAACTTAATTTCTTAGATCTCAAGGGCAAAAAGACATTTATTTCCTAATTCTGTTAATCATCTCAAAGTTGGTGGCAGGAAAGGGTATCTTCTCTCCATATACTCCAGACAGTCCCATCTTCATGTGAATAGTAGAAATAGTATATGCATTTCATATATATCTATACACACACATGTATATATACATATACATATATATGACATACTGACAAATATGTATTTGTCAAATAGGTGTCCAGAATATATTTCATATGCTATTAGAGATATATAACAAATTATTATTTCATATAGCTCAGAGCAAGTGAGGTTCAATTAATCAGATGTATTAAAACATTAATATATTTTTCATTATCATCTGCACTGATATATTTTTTATTCTCTGTACCCTTCTTAGTCAATGTTATAACTTTCTATTGAAATCATCATATAAAATGAAATATTTGACCTACTATGCTATTTTTTTTAATTCTAAGGCTTTGTTACATGTTAATCTCTGAGTAGTTTTTAAAATCTGATAAAATTATATAACAGTTAATTCATTTGTTCTTTTTTAAAAACAGATTTTGCTTATATTTACATAGTTGTATGTATTTTATCCTTTGTTGTTCTTTTCTTTGTTTTGCATTCTGTGATTATTAAGGACTGGAAGTTATGAAATATCTGTATTATAATATAAAAGGCTAATCTTGCTGAAGTAACTTAAAGCTTATGAAATTACCAATATTTATAGCAGAAAGTGCACTCTCTCCATTTAACAGAATGAAATATAACTCAGAGCTTTATTTACTCCATCTTTAGGGAGCTTATCTGTGATAAATGTAACATGTTAAATTGACTTAAACATGCCTGATTCAGAAGTGCTATTTTTTCCCAATTAACTGTAATATCGTTCACTACTTTATACTTAAACAAAGACGGGAACACTGCGATCAAATTCTCATTGATGATAATGATCAGGTAAACTCAGTACATTTAAGATGGTGATCAAAATGAAAACCTTTACATAAAGAAGTGATGGATGGTCCCTAATTGCGTTTGACAAGTTGTAAAGAAATATACCCTCTCCTTTTATGTGGCTTGACCTGATAAGTTTTGACAAAAACAGTTACAAGCTGTCCAATTGTTAATGTTTTTAAAAAAGAATTTTTTAAAAGAGTACAGTAACCTGTATGACCTGCTAGGTTCTCCCCTTTCCAGATTTCTGATAAGATATATAGGTTTTGCTTCTGTAGAAGCTGCCATGTATTGAAATAGTAAATCTACAACAAAGGCAGGGCATTAAATACCTCAGCATCTTCTGACACAAAGTATGAACTTTGAGGAGCACAAAAGAGTTACAGCACAATAAGTATAATCACTAACATAATTTGATGACATTAACATAAGAACAAAGACTTCATTTAATGATCTAAGGCAGCATAGTTCTCTTCATATCAAAGCCATAACTTAAATTTCTATAAATAATTTTTAAGCACCTATTTGGGATGAAGCATTATGCTAGAAACTGAGCATAAAGATTGGACAGATGCTGTTTCACTGGTGAGACAGGCAGAAAAAGGAGAACATAATTATAACCCGAATAATGTTGGTGTGGTTGACAAAGGCAAGAGTGACATGGAAGAGCAAGGGGCCTTTGACTCAGTCTGGGAAGGCTCAGGAAAATCTTCCTAGGGGAAATAACAGGTGATTAGATGCCAGGAGGCAAATTAGGGACCAGCCAGGGGAAGATGTAGGAGAAGAGAAGGGCCTCCTGGTAGGGAGAACAAAAGGAGCAAAAGAAAGGAAACTAGAGTGAAGAGCATTATGGGAACTGAGTCTTAGAGTTGTTCAAATAGGAAGAGTGAGAGATAAAGTTGCAAATTCAGGAGCCAGATTACATAAGGGCCTTGAATGATAATAATTTTGAACTTTTTTTCTGAAAAGGAAGGAGAACAGAATTAGTTACAATTGTTTCAGAAAGATGATTTTGGAGGCAGAATAGAGGATTGTTTGGGGACAGTGTGAAACTGTGGTAATAGGCTCAGTGTGGGGGGCGGAGTGGGTACAACAGAAGTCTAGGAAAATTTATGAGGACCTAAAGTAAGTCAGGGAAGTAGCCTTGGAAGTAGCATGTATAATGAATTATATCGTGAATAAGTAGAAATGAGAGAATCTGATAACTCATAGGACAGGAGGTGACGGAGAAGAGTGAGCTGTAGGATGTATCCAAGATTCTCTCTCAGGAGCCATTTCAAGATATAGAAAATGCTTTTAGATTTATGGAATAAGTTTATGCTGACTTGGAAGTTCAACCTGCTGGAAATATATGATAAGCAGTTGAAATACATTGTCCAATAAGTTCAGTAGAGGGTCTGGGTTGATACTATGTATTTAGCAGCCATCAGAGTATAAGGGCTGTTGAAGATAGCCTATGAATAAATTTATTCACACTGTGTAGAGTGAGAAACTAATGATGTAAGGGGAAGAACAAATCTATACAGGAAACGAACTATGTAAACTGAGAGAAACATACGTACCTCGAAGGGAAGGCATGAATGCCAAAGGAAGTTTTTATCAATGGTTTTTATCAATGGCCTCAAGAGGCATGTCAAAAATGGTAGGGTCTGACAGTATTTATTTGATTTGGTAATAATTTTGTTAACATTGGCAAAAATAATTTCAGTGGAATAAGATGTTAGAAAAATCAGTTTTGAAAGTTTCATAAAGTATTATTAAGGCATAACTTTACTCCTAATAGTTTAATCTAATTTCTTTACCATCACTTTTTTGGCAGAAGCAATTTGATTTCTTCATTTTATTTGGGAAGAAAGGAAACAAACTCCTTTGTCTCATATACAATGGTTGTCAATGACTCAAAAGATATTTTGGCATATGCTTCAAAAGCAGAAAATAAGACAAAGGGCTGATGCAGTCTTCTGATACTGATGACTGCAAGTAGTTTGGCTAAGACCAAGAAGTATTTATTCAAAAGTTCAGTGTTTGAAAATGACAAAGCATTTAACTGAACTGATTTTTTTCACCAAATAAAAGAATTGAGACAAAATTTCCAAAGCCTACCCTGACTTGTGAGACTGCTTGATGAGCTCATAACGTATGCCTCTAAATTTACTTTCTGCCACTCTCCCCAATATAAATTTATTGCCAGTGTTCTTGTTTTTTTTTTAAACTTAGGTGACAGAACCCCCAGGATGCTTGTACTTATTGTAGTTGTGTTTGAGAAGCCACATGCACAAATATATTTTCCCAATCAGCAGCTATTAAAAATGTTGTAATATTTTTTGTTACTAAGGAACCCTTACACTTAAAAAAAATTGAGAACCATTCTATGCTTGTGTAATTCATCATTCACCAAACTGCTTTTCCTATTTTACATCATCAGCCATACTATTCCTTTATCCAGAAAACTTTCTTTTTGTATCATGAGTTGTTGAAGTCTCATTTCTCTTCAAAGGTACAATTTAATTGATGCTTTGTCTCAAACTTTCTCTAGTCCCTGAAACCAAAAATGTTCTTCTGTCCCCATTTTCTTTACATCTGTATCTTATGTCACTTTTACAATCATTGTTTGGATATCTTATCTACCCCATTGGATTGAAAGTTCCTTAACAGAAAAAAACATGTCTTGTTTATTTTTTAAAACATTGCTAATATTGTGTTGTTTTACTCTCCAAATAAGAAAGTGTTACCCCTTGATGTAAAAAATCTATGTAAAATCATTCACATATAAATGCAATTTGTCAGATGCCATGTATCCACACAGGCCTTTTATAAATGCGCTGTCATTAGGCTAAAACATCTTTCAAGTGCCCATTAAACAGTGACAAGAGAAAAATTCTGAGATGTCCTAAATAAAATTACAGAGGGTCAGAAAGGAAAGAAAGAGACAGGAATAATAAACTAGTTAGTAGCTGTAGGCCAACTAACAGATGGTTCACATTCCTGAACATAGATCGGAGCTCTGAATCAACTTTCAGGTGGCTATTTTAAAAGAAATAGCCAGACAGCACCTCATCCTGCTTATGCAATAAACTTTCAGGGCTGTTGCACACAACCAGTCAAAAGTGGTAGCTCTCTCCTTCCTAAGGACTGTGCACCTAACCTAGAACTGCCCCGCTTCGAGCTCCCCCTCCTCCCCTGATCTGTTGCCAGTGTAAATTCTTTGCAGTGTAGATTTCATGCTTCAGCACCTGGTTCTTTCCTGACTAGCTTTGGCTAAATAAACCCTTTCTTTTTAGAAATGGTTTTGGCTGTCAAAGTTTTTGTTTGTTTGTTTGTTTAACAATAGAAACAATGATATCTCTGAAATATTATGAGAGAGACGTTAAACTGCGATTGTCCTAACAGGTCCAAGAAAACAGAAGTGCAGGACAAAAAAGAAACGAGGAAGTCATGGCTTGGCAACAAGCATCCTCTCAGAGGCCTGCAGATTTTCCTTGGGGCCCTGATGTGTGCCGTCACCGTTTTTATGATTATCCTTCTAAATCTGATCTCAATCCGACTTGCAAATACATTTTCTTATTGTGAAAGAATGACCTGAATTTCCAACATATTTCCTAGCAGTACTTTTTTTTTTGTACTTAAAATAAGTAAACAGACATCCTGTTGTGTTAGTAAACTTCATTTAACAAAAGTCCATCTTTCACAGAGCAACAACATGTGAGCAAATGGAGATTCAAACAGAGTCAAGATGACAGAGAGACAAAAAGCTGCAGGAAATTGAGACACTGCTACTAAAGAGTTCACACACTTAGTTACTCTCTCCAAGTTCTAGGGCAAGGGCAGCAGTTCAAGAAACATCTGTGTTATGTAGGAGAAACTAAATCAACTAATTTTAAGGTGGGGGCTGGAGGGGCAGAATCAGGAGAACTCTTTGGATACAGAATCCCTGGCAGGCACCATTATTCTTTTGCTGAGCTCTCCTCCCACCAGCTGGCCCTGTGAATGCTGGCACAAATTTTGTCACTGTCCATTTACCTAACACCACTTGCCCAGCCTACACCATGCCCAGCTCTGGCATCTCCCTGAGACACTGCTGTACTCAACTTGCTCACCCAATCAGAGCATCTTCTAGTGGTCTGCAAACCCAACACAAGTAGCAGCCAGCCCTATATAGCACTACAGACTTTCCCAAAGGCTCACAAACCTCGTACAAGTGGTAGCTGACCTCAACTTGCATTGCAGTTTTCACCAAAAGCCTCCAAGCATGGCACAAGTGGTGGCCAGTCTCAGCTTGCAAGATAGCTCCAGCTAAGCAGTCTCAAGACTGGTATAAGAGGCTACCAGACTTGTCTTACATGTAGTTCTCCCAAGCCCCTCCAAGCCTAGCACAAGCAGCAACCAACGCAGATCATGCCAGAGCTCCTACCAAGTACTCCCAAATTCAGCAAAAGCAGCAGCTGACCTTGGCCCCCAAAAGAGCCCCTGACAAGTACTCCAGATCCTACATACCCGGTGGCTGGCTTAAGACTGTATCAGTGCCCCACACAAGCAGCTACACAACCAACACACCAGAATGGCAACCACGGATGGCACTACGGCTCTGTTAAAATGGTGACTTCCTCTTCCTGGAATCAGCTCCAGCACAACAGCTCACCCAGTGTAGTCAGAGCAAGCCCTCGCAGACAGTCAGCCTGAAGGTCAGTCCCACCCTCTAAAGAGCCAGCAGCAGTCAGGTCCAATTATAACAGGAGGGCACAAGCAACCCCCACAGAAAACACATCTTGAGTACCTGGCTCAGGTGACCAGGGATATTGAACTACCGGACCCCGCAGGACATCTTCCATATAAGACCATTCTTTCAAGCCTGGGAGATGTAGCACACCTACCCAATACACAGATATAACTACAGAGAACCAGGCAAAATGAGGTGAAAAATATGTCCCAAATGAAATAGGACAAAACTCCAGAAAAAAGAACTAAACAAAATGGAGACAAGCAATATACCAAGTAAAGGGTCAAAACATTGGTAATAAAGATGCTGAAAGAACTTAAGAAAATAGATGAGCCCAGTGAGAACCACAACAGAGACAGACAATATAAAAAATGATGAATAAGAAATGAAGAATACAATAACTGATTTGAGAAAGACAGTCAAGGGAATCAACAGCAATTAGATGAACCAGAAGACTGAATCAGTGATATAGATTTTAAAAATAGCAAAAAGAAAAATGAGGATACTATAAGGGACCTCTGGCACAACACATCAAGTTACCAACACTGACATCATAGGGGTCCCAAAAGAAGGAGAGAGAAAGAAAGGTATTGAAACATATTTCAAGCAATAATGACTGAAAAATTTCCTAACCTGGTGAAGGAAATAGATGTATAGTACAAATCTAGGAATCACAGAGAGTCCCAAACAAGATGAAATCCAAGAGGCTAACACCAAGACATATTACCACTAAAATGTAAAGTGTTAAAGAGAGAATCATAACAGTAGCAAGAGAAAAGCAGGTAGTTACATACATGGGAGCTCCCATGTGACTGTCAGGTGATTTTCAACAGAAACTTTGAAGGCCAGAAGGGACTGGCATTATATATCCAAAGTCATGAATGGGAAAAACCTATAATCAAGAAAATTCCATGCAGTAAAGTAATTATTTAGACTTTAAGGAGAGACAGAATTTCACAGACAAACTAAAGGTAAAGGAGTACATCACAAGAAACCAGCAATATGAGAAATGTTCAAAGGCCTTTGAGTATAAAAAACAAAAGACCAAAACTAAAAATAAAAAAAAAACATAGGAAAGGAAAAATCTCATTGAAAAAGGCAATCATTTAGTGAAAGTAGTGGATCAACCAATTATAAAGCTAATGTGAAGGTTAGAAGACAATAGTAAGGTCATGTATAAATACAATAATAAATGAAGGGATACATGCACACAAAAGAGGTAGAAAATTATGACAAAAATCATACTTGTGGGGGGTGAGTAAAAAATGTAGTGATTTTAGGGTGCATTCAAACTTAAGCTACCATCAACTTAAAATAGACTGCTGACAACATAGATTGGTATATATGAGGCACATAATAACAATAAACCAAAAATCTATGATAGATAATACAAAAAGTAAAGAGAAAGAAATCCAAGCATAAACTACAGAAAGTCATCATAGTTCAAGAGAACAAGAAAATAAGAAAGGAACCAAGAAGAACTGCAAAAAAAAAAAAGAAGAACACAGAAAACAATTTATAAAAATGGTAATAACTACATACATGTCTTATTATTAATTAATAATTACTTTAAAAGTAAATGGATCAAATGATCCAAATAAAAGACATAGGGTGGCTTACTATATAAAAAAGAGCACCCATATGCTACCTAAAAGAGATTCACAAAGACTGAAAGTGAAGGTGTAGAAAAAGGTATTTCATAAATAGAAATGAAACAAAAGCTGTGGTAGCAATACTTGTATCAGACAAAATATACTTTAAAAAAAGCCTATAACAAGAGACAAAAAAAGGGCATTACATAATGATAAATGGAGCAATCCTAAAAAGGAGATAACTCTTTCAAACATCTATGCAACCAACATAGGATCACGTAAATACATAAAGCAAATATTAACAGACATAAAGAAAGAGGCTGATATTAATACAATAATAATAGGGGACTATAACACCACGCTTAGGTCAATAAATAGAGCATTCAGAAAGAAAATCAACAGACTGCCTCCTTAAAAGTTACGTTAGATTAGAAGAGCTTAATGGATACATAAAGAATATTCCACCACAAAACAGAATATAGATTCTTTTCAAGTATACATGGAACAGTTTCCAGGACAGACATGCTAGACCACAAAACAAGTCTCAATAAATTTAAAAAGACTGGACTTCCAGTCAAAATGGAGGTGTAGGTAAACAAAGTGCACATCCTTGCAGAACCACAGCAAAATTACAGCTAAACTACAGGACAAATATCACTCAGAACTATCAGAAATCAAGTTATATGGAAATCTGACAACTAAAGAATTAAACCACATTCATCTAGAAGGGTGGGAGGGTCAAGCGGGTGGAGATGCACAGATGTAGAATGGGCTGGTCCCATAACCATGAGTGGTGGATATGAAATAGATGGATATCCCAGGGGCAAGATATTTCAGTCTCACAGCAGACCACCCAGCCATGGGCTCCAACTCCAGGAAGATAAGTGCCCCTAACTTCTAGCTGTAAAAACCAGTGGGTATTGGGTTGGCAGAAGATACTGCAGAATTCTCAGGCCTCTTCTCTTAAAGGGCTTCCCACTGCACATGGACTTACTCAGGCTCACTCCTTCTGGGCTCCAGAACAGGGGCAGCAGCTTGAAGACACCAGTGGTATACAGGGAGGAACCGAAGTGTCTTACATAAGGGCAATATCTGGGTGACAGCTTCTCCCAGACCAAACTGCAGACAGTGGCCATTGTAACTTTTCTGAGCCCTGCCTCACACAGAGCCACAGTGCAGCAGCGCTATGTTTGAATCTCCATCAACCTGGCTCAAACAGTAAACCCTGCCCTAACAATTGCTTAAAGGTTGCACCAGCCAACTTATGGGCCCACCCTAGATGATAACAGTGGCTTTTCCATATGAAAGGCTGGGCAAGGCACAGGCTTCAGACCTTCCTAAATCCACTCAAACAAGCAAAGCTGAGCCCAGCTTCCCTACCTCTCATTGAGTGGCCCCAGGCCTGGCACGAGCAGTAGTCATCTGCATATCACTTTATAGCTTATACCAAGGGCCCCAGGCAGAACACAGATGGAGGTTAACCTTGGCCAGTAACACCTGGGAAACCCCAGAGCCTACACACCCAATGGACAGTTACAAACCAAGTCAGAGCACCATCCAACCACCTCTGCAAGCCATGGAAGAAGGTGGTTGCTGGCCAGGGGTCACAGCCAGTCTACCAGCTGTCGGAACTGGGTAAATTCTTCTCATTGAGCTGCTGACAGCAATCAAGACACATCTACAAGAGGAAGGAGTACTCAGTCCACATGGTGGGTGCACCTTGAGAACCCAGCTGGGGGGATATGGGAGACTGTGCAACTGGACACTATAGGACACCTACTACATTATGCCACGCTACCAAGACAGGGAGTCATAGCAGCTTTGCCTAATACATAGAAACAAACACAGGGAGGCTGCCAAAATGAGACAAAGAAATATGGCCCAAATGAAAGAACAGAACACAACTCCAGAAAAAGAACAAAACAAAATGGAGATAAACAATCTATCGGATACAGAGTTCAAAACACTGGTTATATAGATACTCAAGGAACTCTATTGGTACATCAATATCATAAAAATAATCCACTCAGATGAAGGAGACATTAAATGAAATGAATAACAATTAACACGGAAACAACAGCAGAGTGGATGAAGTGAAGAATCAAATCAATGATTTGGAACATAAAGAAGATAAAGACATCCAATCAGAACAACAAGACCAAAAAAGAACTAAAAAAATTGACGATAGTGTAAAGAGCCTCTGGGATAATTTCAAGCATTCCCACATTCACACCATAGGGATACCAGGGACAGAAGAGAAAGAGCAAGAAATTGGAAATCTATTTGAAAAAATAATGAAAGTTCCCTAGGTTAAGGAGATAGGCCTGCAAGTCCTGGAAGCACAGAGAGTCCCAAAAAGGATGGATGCAAAGAGGCTCACTCCAAGATACATCATGATTAAAATGTCAAAGGTTAAGCATAAAGAAAGAATATTAAAAACAGCAGCAAGAGAAAAGCAGCTAGTTACCCACAGGGGAGTTCCCATAAGTTTGTCAGTTGATTTCTCAAAAGAAACTTTGCCAGCTAGAAGGGATTGGCAAGAAATATTCAAAGTCATGAAATGCAGGGACCTACAGCCAAGATTGCTCTACCCAGCAAAGCTATCATTTAGAATGGAAGGGCAGATAAAGATCTTCACAGACAAGTAAAAAAACTAAAGGAGTTCATCATCACTAAACCATTATTATATGAAATGTTAAAGGGACTTAGTTAAGAAAAAGAAGATCAAAACTGTGAACAATAAAATTGCAATAAATACATATGTATCAACAATTGAATCTAAGAAAACAAATTAAGAAAACAAGAAAAACAGAGACACAATCATGGATACTGAGAGCATTTTGATGGTTGCAAGACGGGAGAGGGGTGTGGGGGAATTGATGAAGAGGTGAAGGGATTAAGAAGTACAAATAGGTAGTTACAGAATAGCCATGGGGATTTAAAGTACAGTATAGGAAATGGAGGAGCCAAAGAAGTTATACGCATGACCCATGGACATGAGCAAAGGTGGGGGGATTGCCTGAGAGAGTGGTGGGTGCTGAGTGGATGGGAGCAAAAGGGAAAAAATTGGGACAACTGTAATAACATAATCAATAAAATATAATTAAAATAAACAAAAAGTTATATGCACTCCAGTGTTCAGTGCAGCATTATTTACAATAGCCAAGATAATGGAAGCAACTTAGGTGTCCATCGATATATTAATGAATAAAGAAAATATGGTACATATTGACAATGGAATATTAGCCAGAAAAAAGAGTAAAATATTGCCATTTGTTACAATATGGATACATACACCTGGGGGGTATTCTGTTAAATGAAGTAAGTCTGGCAGAAAAAGGTAAATACCATGTAATTTCACTTATATGTGGAATCTAAAAAAAAAAAATGAATAAAGAAAGTAAAACTAAAACAGACTCATAGATACAGAGAACAAATTGATGGTTGTCAGATAGGAGGGTGTGGGGGAATGCTGAAAATTTAGAAGCACAAACTGCCAGTTATAAAAATAGTCACAGGTGCGTTGGCTGGTGAGGCTGAGTGGGTTGCATGTCAGCCTACAAATTCAAAGGTTGCTAGTTCAGTTCCTGGTCGGGGCACATGCCTGGGTTGTGGACCAGGTCGGGGGCACGTGAGAGGCAACCAATCAATATTTCTCCGTCGCATCAATGTTTCTCTCCCTCTCTTTCTGTCCCCCTTCTCCTCTCTCTAAAAACTATATTTTATAAATATTAAAAAAAAATCACCATGGGATGTAAAGTACTATGTAGGGAATATAGTCAATATTGCAATAACTCTGTATGGTGCCAGATGGGTACGAGACATACTATGGTGATCAGTTCATAAGGTATATCAAGGTCTGATCGCTAAGTTGTACACCTGAACTAATATAACATTGTATGTTAACTACCATTAAAAAATAAAAGAAAAAAACTTGTGAGTGAATGGATAAAGTAAGTTCTCTTACATGCAAAACTGATGACAGATTCTGATATGTGCTCTATCAAAATGCATTCACACCGCAAGCACAGGTTTCTTTCTAACACCACTGCTTAATTGTTAGATCTTCCGCATAGCAGGTATGCAGTAACATTTATTGAGTGAATCAAGTGAATACAACCTGTATTCTGGTTTTAAGTCAACTGAAAGGTTTTGGGTAGCTAATGATACAATATTACTTTATATACATATGTCCATCCAAGTCATTCACTCTGGTTCATTAACCATTTTCATCTTTCAATTATTTGAGCTACTCACAGCATGCAGGTTATGCAAATATTGTTTAAAAGATTACATGACACACAGTACTTTGATAATCTTAATGCCTTCCTTATTATAGAGTTCATGGAAACAGTAATGATGGGTGATGCCATCATGACTTCTGCTTATACATAAATTACATTTTATAATATTAAAAAAGTTGTCAGCAAATTAAATGTAAAAATTTCCTCTCACTTTTTTTGAGGGTGTGCAGAGGTTAAAAACCTTGACAGATAACAGGCTTTCGACTTGAAAAACTCAGTTACCTTTTATCCAAAGTGAATAAAAATTATCTTTTAAACATAGCTGGTTATTTTCTGTGTTGATGGCAGAATCTGTTTAAATATAAAGAACCTCCAAATACCAAAAAAGGAAATATGAACTATATTAACAAAAATCAAAGAAATTATCTTTTCTAAATAACAGAAAAACTTAGAAATGTTAAATATACATTTAAATTCTCATTTTTTAAAATTAAAAAGTTAATTCTATTGTAATACTTTTGTTTAATAAAGGTCTATCAAATTTTATAAGTACTGTAAGTTTTAAACATCCAGAACTTTTTTAACAGAAAAAATATTATATCCAAGGCCTTTCAGCAAGACTGACACTAATAAGAGCCTGATATTTTGATTTTTCTATAAAATTACTTTATCTCCATTAGAAGAGTGGATTTTATTAACTTTTCTCAACATGTATTTTCTAAATGATATTCAACAACTAGGCATCTGTTTTACTTTATGTTTCATGTAACCCCGAATTTTTCAATAACAATTCATTTATTGTATTTCAACCTTTTCAGGTAGAATAATAACTGAGAAATATATTAAGGCAAATTGGGAAGGAATTATATTTTTAAAAGGCTATTGAATTTTATTTAATTCTTGATCAGATATTAGATAAAATAAATTGGTCTATAGGAGTATAAAAATATTATTGGTATAAAGAAAATATAATTTTAAAAAGTTCTATTTCTAATTATGGGATTAACACCTCCACAAGCAATTACTACCCACATATTCTGCTGGGTCTGCCATCTAAGATTTAGCCAAGTGAGAACTGGATCCTTGTACTTTTTTCAGCCTCTTAGGTCCTATAAAGTGGTGCTCAGGGAGCAAAAATAGCTTATATGACTGAAATCGTTCCACAATGATATGATTTAAATTCTAATTGGCACCGCCTTTGCTTGGGTATAAATTAGGGGAAATAATGACTGGAGGTTTATTTCTCTCTGTCAAAATTATTTACTTCTGTTGAGGAATTTTGTTTCTCAGTCGCCTGTAGTTATCCTGCTGTACTCTGAGTACTATTTTGATTTGTTGTATAATAGATCTGTTCAGTTTTATTTTCAACCCATTTAGCTTGGTCAAATTACGGTTTAGAATGAGCTAGACATTTTTAAGTAGGCAGTCAATTTGTCTTTCTCTGAACTACTATAATGTCTGTTGTTGAACACATAAATTCATACTGTTTTTTTAACTGTTTGATGTATGTAATTCTTGATTCGTTAATAAGACTCAGGGTGTTATCTACATCTGTTATATCTCCGTAGCACGTAGTAGGGTCCTAGACAAACAGCAGGTTATCTAGGATCCTAGATAAATATTTTGAACTGCTGAAACACATTCTATAATTGCTGTTCACATTGTAGTTAATTTACTGTACAGACTTCTATTGTATTTAACAATTGACTAGTAAAACGAACACAGTAAAAATTTTATTACGTGCTACAATTTATAAATGATTCTTACCTGGCAGTGCTTTGGACCACTTGACTACTGAAAGAAGTTGTCTCTCGCCTAGGTGATTAAGACTAGTCAGCAAAGAACTAGAGGTATCAGGTCTGCTGTTGTCATGTCCTGAGTAGATCACATCTGGTTCAATGCTCATTAGCAGTTTGATCAGTGAGGGGATCAAGTGTAACTCTTGACTTGGTGAAAAAGTAATTCTCTGGCTTAGGGCTTGGTTTTCATTAGGAATGCCCACCTGCTGTGGGAGAGCCACAGCATCTAGTGCTCTCATAACTCTGACTTTATTGAACTTCTTAAACTTTCGACCTGCAGGGAAGAAAAAATAGTTAACATAAATACATACCAGCTGAATCTTCCAGTAGGTATTATTTTTTTTAAGTCTTAGAATCATAACATTATAGGTTTTAGAATTATCTAATAAAATAAAATTCAATAAGTAAAAATGTTAGGTCTTAGACTGAGATTAAAGAATCAATTACACCAGTATTAATTGGGTTAGTGTGGTGTAGGTAATTACAACAGTATGCAGTAGGGAGTTATGGGTTTGCAGCAACATACATGAAAAAACAAATGGCTTTTAGCAGAAACTAAACCCAGTATTGGTCAATATTTTGACAGGACTGCTTCCCAAAACCGAATACTATAGACTATATTAATTGAAAGGGTCTTTAATAGTTGGATCTTCTTTTGGGTTTTATTCCTTTAAGAATCTATTAAAAGATATGCACATCCATATGCAAACCCCGCAAAATCTTGAACACAGTTTTAAGTGGGTTCGTAGATTCCTTGAAATGCCTTGAAATTAATATATGAACTATTCTGAGATATAAGAACCCAACTAATAATCTCTTTTCTAAATTAAAGGAAGAGAGAGTTGACACCCTGTGCTAATCAGACCACATTTGTATTTCTAGATAATTTCTAGAATTTCTACTTTAATGAACTGTGATGTGTTATGAGGAAAAAAAGTCTAATGGTGAGGTAACTAGAAAACCTGTGTGATGAAGAGTGGTTGAAGGAGACCAGGCTGCTCATCTGGGCATCAAGTTTACAGGTACCTTTGGGTGAATTAGAAAACATCTTGGTGATCAGAGGACAGGCTGGATTCCAGCCCCCATCTGTGCTATCCCAGGCATAGGCTGCTTAACAGTATTAAGGGACTGTGCTTGTTACCCAGGGGAAAAAATGGTAAGGGAGGCATGATAACTGTTTGCAATTACCTAAGCAGAAGTTGCATTCTGATGGTTCTCATGCCTGGCCTGGCTCATAGACATATTTTGTTTGGCTCCTACAATGCTTTCCAAAGTTATGAAAACATCTCTGAATTAGTTAGATGGCAGTAATCTGTTAGTGCTGAGTTGCAGCTGCTGCTTTTGAATGGCACATGGGCACTTCAATATGCCCCAGTTCCTACCACAGACTGGTAGTTGGCTACTGGTCAGTTTTCTTCAGTCTTGCTGCTTTACCCAATTATGTTACCTGCCTAGTCTCTCTAAGCATTTGCCTTTGCTCAGGCTTCTCCATTAAAAAAGGATAACACTTGCTATAAATTTCCCAAGGACTTGAGCTAGAACCTGTAGGTGACAGGGAAACAAATGCTAGGATCCATATACAAACAAGATTCAGAAGTGTTTGCAGAGATCAGTTGGGCTCCCTGGGGAAGAAATGACTCACTAGAGGGAAGGGAAGTAACTTTTGGGGAGTATGGGAATTTTAAATGAAATAAAGCTGCTAGATCAGGGCCAATAAAAAAGTTTAAATGACTATTTTTACTTTGTCCAGATTCTCTATTATAAAAGATTAATTATATCCAATAAATTTCTAGACAACATTGGAAGGTTAAACAATTAAAGTAACATTTAAGGAGTATCTACTATATGCCGGGAATTTTGTATTTGTATCATCTAGCCTCACAACAGCCTTGAAGTGTAGGTATTTATTAACTCTATTTGTAGACTGAGAATAGGAAGAGTAGAGAAGATGGCATGCCCCGTGTTACACTGTAGTGCTCAGAGGTTCAGGAGTTCAGGAAGGGGCAGCACATCATTTGGTGGGGGTCTGGAAAAGAGGTAAAGGCAAGAGATTGTGAGAAAGAGCACAAAGGTTAAACTAAGTGTTTTTTAAAGTTCTGTCCACTCCTAAAATACTACAGTTAACAAAAAATACAACAAATACTTATCCCTTCCCTTTCTTTCCAATAATAACTCTAAAACATTATTTCCTCCAATTTACTTTAACGTCCTTTCTCTTTTTCATGCTCTTTCAGTTCTACTTTTATCAGGATTTGACTACACTATGAAATCCTGGAATCTCTTTGAAAACTAGAGCAAGTGTTTTACACTTTCATCAGACTTCAGAGAGTCATACGCAAAATATGGGGAAAGTCTTCTCTGCTCATTCTTAATTATAGGTCTCTATCGTTTAGATTTTAGTTTGAAGTTCTTCTAGCTGCAAAGTATTGGAAACCTAGAGGCAAAAAGTAAATATGAGAAGTGGTCCTACACTGATGTAAACCTTAAGGTATATGGAAAAATAAAATAAAATTCCCCTTGGAGAGAAACGCCCTCAGTTAAGGCCACTTAGGTTATAAAAAAAAAAAAATTAAACCTTGCCAAACATGAGCTTATAATCCAAAATTACAAAGGACACAATGAATGAGAAGTGCAGAAACAATACACCGTGCTGAATTTGGCTCATAGTGACTTGTAAAAAGTCATTAAGTATTAAGAAAAATTTAAAACCAGTAGTTAAACCATTGGTAGCCTGAAAATTGTATAAGGGAGTATTTATACTACAATCATTGGCAAACCCTATAAATAACCAAAGTTTCTTTTTTAATACCACTGCATCACAGTGGCACAACTAGATCCTGAGTTATGAGACTTTGGGTTATTTAATCCGACTACCCACTCATCTGCCTGCAGTGGAAATAATGTGGATTGCACGCTTGGTGTCTGCTTCTACTTGCTTCTTATGTCCAATAAACCAGAGTCTATTCTGCCTCCAAAAATAGAAATTAAAAAAATAAATACAAATATTTGCAATTAAATTTATAATTATTAAAGATATATGCTAAAGAATAGAAACAAGAAAGTGAAAGGCTATTAAAAAGAAATAGACAAATTTATGAAAGAATCAAGTGGGATGCCTTTTAGAAATACTATCAGTAAAATGAAAGAATGGTGAACTGGAAGAAAGAACTGAATTTACTCTGAATTTACAAAGACTATAGAACAGACAGGTAATTTTATGGGTAATATTAAATAAGACAAAGAGACATGGAAGATAAATGGGGTAGACTAATAATGTCTCATAAAATTTCTGGAGACAGAGGCAAAGAGATGGAAGCAATATTTGAAGACTACTGGGATGGTTTTGATCCTCCTGGTATTTATGGAAAATATAATCTCAGATTTAGGAATTAATGATGATTTCAAGTAGACATAAAACTAAATTTATAACCAGTTACATTTAATAAAGTTGGAGAACTTAGTATGAAAACATACTATACAAATATAAAAAGAATATTGCCTCAAAAACAAAACAAAACAAAACAAACTATTAAATCTATGGGGGAGTTCTCAAAAGCAAAAATAATAATAAGATACAAGCCAGGAACATAGGTGTGGAGAAAAAAAATCAATCTAAAATTTCATGATCAACAAAATCGTCATTGAAAAATGAGGTTGAAATAAAGGTATTTTCAGTGGAAAAAATGAGTTTATTATTAACAGATTTCCACAGAAGGTACTTATAAAACAATTTATTTTAAAAATAAGGAAACTGAATGAAAGGTTGAAAAGGAAAAACTTGAGCCAATAGGGTAACACGTAGGTAAAACCATTGGGCTGAATAAAATAATAATGATTACTAATTCTGTATCGTGTTCTGAAATTAGTGCTGTTTACTTTGTCATGGTTTTCTGCTATTTGTTTTCATGTCTGGCAAAAATATTTTATATTGGATGACATATGGTCTTTATGCAATAATGCTGGACCTGTTGCATAGAAGCAAAGGAAGACTATTATGTTGAGTATTAAAATATAAGTTTTATGGTAGCCAGAAGGCTCTCCGGGAATCAGATGAGGAAACAGCGGATAAAGATCAGCAGGCAATTAAAGAATGGTGCAAATCCTTTGACATTATGAGGGTCATAATAAGAATTGCTGTAGTTTGTGCAGATTTACAGGCAATTATCCCAACATTAGCTGTTCTAAATTCTCTCTAGTTTTATATGTTCTTACTTTGAATTAGCAAAAAGATGATGTTGCTGGGATCAGTCCATTGGGACCATGCCCTAACAAACCCTATAGCAATAGGTTTAAGCAAGGAAGTGAGAATGAATACTCCAAAGAATATGCTTATTCAGGGTGAGCGGAATGACATTTAGGCTGGACAATCAGACAGTGATAAGAAAACATTATTTGTCTGGTGCAGGCGTCAATGCAGTGAACTGGGGGAGCAGTGTGAGAGGTACTGTCTCTGGGGGGTGCTGATTCAAAGCGAATGGGTAGAAGAGGAGATGCTCATAAGCAGAAGACTGTGAGAGGTCTAAGGAGGTGGGTGGCAGATATCCCTCACAGCAAGTGTTGCACTGAAGGGAGGGCAGAAAATTTCAGTTTTTGTAGTAAGTAAAAGCAGAGACTGAGCTCCTACTCTACAAAAAAGGTATTATTGAGTGTCTTGAATTCGAGAATTTTGGAATCCTTCAGAAAAGGACTTTGAGGCTTTGTTGGCCTCAAGTATAGGTAGAGAAAAAAAAAGTTTACTACAGAACCCATACTCTGTAGGTCAAAAAGTTATTCCCTTTGCCAAAAGAACAGGAGGTGAATCTAGATGTAGGAGGAGGTAGGAGAGAAACTGGCTCTCTAACATAACCTTTCACAATTGGAGGATAAGGCTCTCTACCAAAATAAAATAAAATAAAATAAAAAACAACCTATAAAAATAGTCTCCAGCTTAAGAAAAAATGTCAGCAAACATAACTATGTGCTTAATCATTCCTTTATGTAGAAAGCTACATATTTTTGAAAGAGCTACTTACCTTTATAATAGTTTAGCAATTTTACCACTAATGCAAAATACAGAGCTGTATTCATTTCAAAAAAATATTTTTGGTGAGTCATTACACAAAAATGTTTTGTAAAAGAAAGAAGTTAGAGGTGGAACACTTAAAGTCGAAGATATATTACCATCTTTCAGGGTGTAACTATCTTTCCTGCTCTGTATTGTACAGCCATAAACAAAATGCAAAAGTTCACTGTGACCTTGTGATGGCGAGGGAAGTGATTCATTAAAAACAAGAATCATATGCAACTAAGAGACCAAATAGTTCAAATGTAATTCTTCTAATAAGAACATAGCTGTTGAAGCCAGATTAAGAACCTGAAAAAATCTATATTGTGACTTATCAAAAACATTGATAGTTTGACCTCTGATAGTTTACACAATAGTTTGTATTAAATGTTTTTCAGTGTTTTCTCTTGTTTCATCTTTTGTTATTCAAATGGTCTCTGCATCAGAAATGAGAAATCTCAGAAAGGAGTGACAAACAGGAAGGGAGGAAAAAAAGGGAGGAAAGCAGGGAGGAAAGCAGGGAGGAAGGGAATAGGATGTGGGCTCCAGTTCGGTAGTGTGTAGGAAATTTGATAGTAGTGAACATGTATCATCTTCTTGTAAGAAGACCTATGTTGGGGATGGAGACTGTGCATTTTTACTTACACAGGAATACACTATTGAAAAAATGTAAGACCACTGTGCCAATAAATATGTTGTGGCAACTGGTTATCCATATGGGAAATAAAATAAAGTTATATTCTTGCTTCTGCACATGAAAAAATACCACTTGTAGATAGATTAAGCACATACATGTGAAAAACAAACTTTTAACATTTTAGATGATTTTTAGTAGATTATCTGTATGATGTTAGGGTAGAAAAAGATACAAAGGGAGACTATTGACATTTGTGATTATATAAAAATTAGAGAAATAACACCAGAAAGAAGGTACAAAATCAAGACATAGACTACATGTAACTAACAAAGAATCAGTATGGAGTATAGAGATAAGTTGTACGAATCATAATAAAAAGAACGCAGTTGAAAATGGCCCAAGGATATGAACGGTCAATTCATGGAAGAGGAAATATAAGTGGACAATAAATATAAGAAACAATACTTTCCCTTACTACTCATCAAGGACACAAAAATTTAAAAATATTAGATACAAACTTATGTCCATTAAATTAGAAACATTGAAAAGTCTGAAAATACCAAGTATAGGTGAGGGTGTATTGTAATAAGAAATCTAATACATTGAAGGAAACAAACACTTTGGAGAGTAATTTGGTGATTAGGTCACATTTAGTAAGGTCAATGAAACAGAAATTCCTTCTCTAGATATATAATCTAGGGAACTTCTCAAACATATACACAAAGATACAGGTACAAGAATGTTTATTGCAGCACATTTTATAATTATGAAAAATTAGAAATAGTATCTATTAACATAAGAAAGAAAACCACTGCGAAAAGTTCATAAAATGTATCACAGAGAAGTTAAAATGAAACCCTAGTTATATGTATATATATGAATAAATCTAAAAAAATATGGAGTGAAAAAAGCAAGTTGAAAATGTATAGTTCAATATCATTATATAAAGTTTGAAAATATTCAGAATAATATTGTATTATCTATGGATTCATACACATGAGTTACAAGTATGAAGATGCTGAACAATAATTTAGCCAAGTTGTCTGAAAGAAAGAAATCTAATGAGTTCAGAAAAAACATATGAGAAGCTTCAAAATATTTGTAGTATTCCTTATAAAACATAATACAAATAAATGAAATATTAAAAAATGATCTGATGTTAAAATGAGTGATAGAGACATAAATGTTTATTTTAAAAAATATTTTGGGTAGGCTTAATATATTTCCTAATTAAATAATGCAAATGTTTTTATATTATAGGAAACCACAAAAATAATACCTCTATTAGTGAATGTATATCCTTAACTGTATTAACATTCAGTTTACTAAACTGACTGCCTCAAGTTCAGGCTAGTTACAATACCTTATTGTGCCTCAATAAAAAAATTTTTTAAAAAGAATGCATAGAGATCTATACTTCAAATGACTTCAAAATGATACTTACAAATATGTACTGAGCACTTATACAGGTACTTTGGTGATAAAAACACTAAAATGAAATTCCTGCTTTCAAACAACTCAATCTTGGATAAGAAGAAAATCCTTGAATTGAATACTGGTAAATAAACAGCTATGAAACAGAGGTGTATAAGAAACAATGGTGGGGGGAAGAGGGAGAGAGAAGGATGGAGAGAGAAAGGGGGGAGGCAGGGAGAGAGAGAGATAAAGAAAGAGAACATGGATTCCCAGTGCCTCATATGGGCTGCGACAGGGTAGTGTAGCTGGGTCTCATCACTTCCTCTCTAATCAATTTGTCAGTCTTCCATTTTAAGAGTAGGAATGCTGAAGTAAGTACAGTCAGGACAAGGTCCAATCCCAGCTGGCTCAAGGGCTTTCAGCTTCCCAAATATGAAAAGCACTACATTAAAATGTGTACCCACAAAACACCGCCCTCACTATGACTGGGGACAGGAGAAGGTTACACACGCAGAGATACACACACATGAAATCACACTAGAACTTAAACTGAAGGATAAGTAAGAGTTTATAAGGGGTGAAGGAAGAATGGTTCAGGCAAAAGTAAACACATGCATGGACAAGTGAAAGCACTGTAAAGTTCTCAAACGACTGATGGGAGAAAAGATTAGAAAAAGAGAGAGCTACAACTAGGTGATGAAAGGTCCCCTGTCCTACATTTAGAAATTTGGGCTTTACTCCATGGATAGTCCATGAATGGTTTCTTAGAAAGAACATTGGTTCCATTGGGCCTCCAGGACAGAGTCCCAACTCCAGATCCCAGCTGGCCCAACATAACTTTCAAGCTTCATGTGTCGCTGTTGCCATTAAATAACTCAAAAATCATCACTGGAATGCATTTTTTTCCCCAGATACATGGAGTTTTCATTGTAAATATCTTTTTCCCTTTCCACTTACAAAGTTTCTATTCATTCTTTGAGAGCCTCCCTTTTGAAGCTTTTGCCAACTCCCTCAGATAGAAATAATTTTGTCCTTCTCTATTTGCTAGCAATGTATAGTGCCTCTCTTAAGTGACTTACTCTTCTGTCGGATAATTATTTTATTAGGGATTAAGCTTTACCAAACTCAAAGGCAGTAGGGACTGAAAGAAGCAAGCAAGTACTTAACACTGTGGGCACTCAAAAAATATTGGTCTAATGCATGCCTTTCCAGAAGGTAACACAAATCATTTATAGGACATTAGCTGTTTTTAGGTGGTATATTGAATATATATTTAAATAGTTATAAATTTTCAAAGTGCATTTTAGAAAAACTATACCACATCAGACTCAGGATTTCAAAAATATTATTGCTTAAGAAAGAGCTAAATTAAGTGAATACTACATTAATCAGAAAAAAAAAAGTGTTCAGGAGTGACTCTGCTCCCTGATATTCCGTATTAATTCACCCTGCTTACCATTTTCCACAGCACTTACTATCTTTTGACAGGTATGTTTATTGTTCGTCCCCTCCTCCCCGACAATGTGGGCTCCACAATGGCAGGGATTTGGTCCAGGTTGCTTGGTGTTATACCCCAGAACTTAAAATAGTACTTGGTAAGCATAAGGGCTCAACACACAGTTCTATAAAGAGAACAGGGGAGGGATGGATGGAGAATGAGAGGGATGGAGATTGATGTACTACACCAATTTACAAAATCAGTTTTTGGTCTGGAAGGAACTTCTGTGCTCTCATTTTACCCATAAGGAGACTGATGCCCAGAATGGGTTAGTGACTTACTCAAGGTCACATAAGCAATGAGTGCAGAGCTAAGGCTCCAACTCCTGTCACTTAATGAAAGGTTGGTGGACACCCCCTAACATTTACTTATAGACAATAAAGACAGAAGGAGGTTTATTACTTCTCCAAACAGACCTTAACATGCAGGGAATCTATCAAGTTTGTGGGATAGTATCGGTTGCTTCATTCAGACACCAATAACCAAGACAGAAAAAGTAGAGCAAGAACAAAGATAAATGAGAAAATGAGGATTTTCTGACACACAGTTTTATGGTGTAAATATCTGTATATTATTAATAAAAACAGCAGCATTACCTCCAAGGACCATGCCAGCTTGACAACACTTTCTAAGGCGACATGCTGGGCAGTTTTTTCTGCGGATTTTATCAACAATGCAGTCATTTCTTCCAGCACATAAATAATTATGCTGCCCTAAAATATAAAATGGTAAAAATTATTTAAAATATCTAAAGACCAATGGAAATTTTAGGCAATGGCAACTGAAAAAGGGGACAGGCACACGTCAGCAAGTACACGACAGTCTCAGCCAGCCTCTTGTGGGGCATAACCGAAGACAAGCAATGCTCACAGCTGCTCAGTACTGCGCCTGTGCTGTAGGGAGCCTCACTGAGGTGCACACAGCTTAGAAGTCAGTTTCAGGGCACCTTTAAAAATCTTTAAAAATATGATTTCACTTACTTGTGGGGTATAAAGCTGAAACTCAGAGTCACAGACAGAGGACCGTATGGTGGTTACCAGAGGGGGGCAATGGTAGAGGGTGAAGGGGAAAAAAATATGTGGTGTCAGAAGATGATTTGATTTTGGGTGGTGGGAACACAATGCAATATGCAGATCATGTATCGTAGTAATGTACACTTGACACCTATATGACCATATAAACCAACATCACCACAATAAATTTAATTAAAAATGTTTTATCCAAGATTTGTGTTTCTTCTTAATAGTGTCAGCTCCAGAATGCCCTTAGACCTTTCTGCCATTTCAAGTTGCTGATAAATATTAGTTATACAATATAAAATTGTCATGGTTTGCGTCATGTTAAGTATCCAGAATCCATCCTCAATCCTCCCTCCCTCCCTTCCTCCCTTCCTCCTCCTTCCTTTCTCCTCCTCCCTTCTGTACTCTTTCTTCCTTCTTCTTCCTTCCTCCCTACCTCCCTTCCTCTCTCTCTCTTTTCTTTCATCATTCATCTAGACCCTACACTTGTTTCTCACAAGAGGAGAGAACAGAAAATAGGAAACAAGGTTTTCCATCCTATATAAAGAACAAACTTAAATAAATAGTGCTCGTGGATGTAACTATTGCTTGAAATGATGCTGTTCTATTCTCTACTCCTAGGTCACAAATATACTGGAAAAAAAAAAGAAAGAAAGAAAAGAAAGCCTGAAATGCCAGCAGCTGGAATGCTGTAGACTTTTCTCATTTCTACTTCTTAAGTAATTTATAATAGTATCTTCTTTTTCAGTGTTTCAGAGAAAGAATGCCCCCTTACCAGGGCCCTGAGTCTGTGTTCTTGAAAGCATTTCTTCCTGCAAGCTTTCAAATCTTCCCCACCAATTTCCCCCTTGCTCTTTTAAAATTTTTCTTCTCTCCCTCTCCAGGGATGTCTTACTTTCTCCTCAAGTTTTTCCATTCCAAAAACTCCTGTATCAAATCAAGACACACACACACACACACACACACACACACACACACAGAGAGAGAGAGAGAGAGAGAGAGAGAGAGAAAGGAATTCTGTCTCATTTTAAGTTCTCCCTGACTCCATCCCTCCTTTTGTCATCTAAGTTGTTGGAAATGCCATCTTCATTTGCAATCTCTAATCACCCAACTTTTATTACCTCTCAGCATACTTTAATTTGGTTTATAAAGCGGCCAATGTTTACTGTCCTTATAAAGTGGCTTAACATCATCAAAGATTTCTTCATTCCTAAATACTGTGGATTCTTTTTTAACACTGTATAACATTCCACTGGCAATTTCTCTCCCCACCTGACCCCTGGCTTTTTTTTTTTGGGGGGGGGGTGGGGAAGAACTCTCAAGCCTCTTTATCTGTCTTTCCAAAAGTCCCTTTTAAGTTCCCTTTGCCAATCCCTCTTCCTTTGCCAATTCTTTATACGGTGTATTCTACTGTAGACACTATGTTGGTAGTTTCATTATCTTTTCATGGCTCCAGAATCTCACCCCGAGCTCTGATCTTCCAACCATCTCTCTGTAGGTCTTAAACTCTGTATATAGCAATTATCTGCTTAAAATTTTTTAAAGTTAATAAATTGTTTTACTAGAGGAATTTTATAGCATATTAAGGAAATTCAAGAGAGAAAATCATTTATAATCTCATTACCATGTGACTCTTTATTTTCATGTTTCCTTCCAATCTGTTTACACAGACCTAGAGAGTACATATCTATTTATTAATATTTGTTAAGTGAATGTATATATAATTTATAAAACCCTCAACATTCAAGTATTTATTGTTTATCAAATATGTCCCAACAGTATTTTTCAAATAATCCCTTTTTCCTGCTTAATTGAAATGTCATTTTAATTGCTGATACTGTATATTGAAGAGCAATTACTAAAGTCAGTTTTTTCAAAGCTCAGATCTGCAGCTTACTATCCTCAAGATAGTAATAATAGCAATGGACAATTATTAAGCACTTAGTATGTGTTAGGCATTGTTACCAGCTATTTGCATATATTAACTTATTTAATCATCACAGCAACGTTGGAAAGTAAATTAACTGGAGAGATAGTATAGGAAGTTAAGAGTATGAAATAATATTGCTTAAGTTCAAATTTCAACCCCACTATTTATTAGCTGGGGGATCTTTTTTTTTCTTTTGCTAAGTAATATAAAGATAATATTAGTACCTAGGGTTGTATCAGAGGATTAATGATCTCACATAATGAGCTCACATAAGAGCTCAGAATAGTCTGGTGCATAGCAAATACTTAATGAATGTCTACTATAATTATGATTATTAACTCATCTCTAAATCCCAAACATAGTTAGATGTGCTCCAGATGTAGTAAAAAATTCTATACCTAGTCAAGTTATTTAGTTTTAAAGGGAACTAAAAGGCATTTTCAAATATGCAGAAAATCAGGAAATAAGGTCCTGATATACTCTTCCTAAAGAGGTTCCTAAAGATGTAGCCTAGCCAACAATAGCTGAGTACAACAGAGAATGTATGAGGGAGAAAGTCTGATATGAAATAATTAAAAATGACTCACATATAAATTTAAACATATACAGATGCTCTTTGATTCACAATGGGATTACATCCAAGTAACCCCACTGTAAGTTGAAAATATAGTTAAGTCAAAAATACAGTGGTACTGTGGTATTCATCATTAATTCACTCTGGAACTCATGAGGAGTGCCAAAACTGACAAGTACCTAGCAAGCAACAAGGGATGCAGCATTTTCTCTTGCAGGGAGGCATTACAATTCATACAAGTTCTAGCAAGTGCAATGAGTCCCGAGCAAGCAGCAACTGCTGAAACTTTGTTTTTCTCATCAAAACGTGACAAGTGCAGGGTCTGATGAGATCTGGAGCCAATGAGTACTGAGATATGACTGTATATTTAATACATTTAACCTATCTCCCTAGCCTACCTTGAATATGCTCAAGACACTTACATTAGCCTACAGTTGGGCAAAATCATCAACCACAAAGCCTATTTTATAATAAAGTGTTGAATATTTTAAACAATTCATTATGCATTGCTCGCACACCATTGTAAAGTTGAAAAATGGTAACTGGGATTAAAAGTTCATGAGGGGCTGGGATTTGTGACTTCAGGCCCACTGGGAGAAAGGAATGTGAACTGAACTATGCATAAAATGAGGCATCTCAAAAGGCTGTCTTATCCATGAAAGTAGCATTAGAAAACACTATGAAGATATGCCAATGAAAGTAGAAATAGGCCTAAAACTTTTAAGTGGAGAGAGGAGTCATCCATAACTGAAAATAAAACATAAACTTTGACTTTTATGGGAGGTAAATTTTCACTACAGCAGGGTGTATGAACTTGTGCCAAAGAACATATGAGAGGTCTGTCTGGAAAAGGTCCAGTCATTGTTAATATAACAAGAACAGTTTATACAACATCGATGTAACCGGCTTCAAGGAGAATGGACTAGAATGTGCATGTGTGAACAATGACAACTTCACTGTACTAGTCAGTGGGGGTGGTAGGCATCATTGAGTGAGCACATGTATTGTGTAGCTATCCCATTCAAATTGACCGAGCGACTAAAGAAATGAATCCGCATCAAATTTTGCATTAGGCTTGAACATTCCTCCACTAAAACTATTCAGATGATTCAGAAGGCAACAGCTATGGGCAACTGGTGGTTGGCAGCCTCATCATGACAACGCAGCTGTTCATGCATCACATCTGGTGCAGAGTGTTTTGGTGAAACATCAAATCATCAAGGTGCCTACATTTGGTGCCCTGGGATTTCTGGCTTTTCCCAAAATTGACTTACCTTTGAAAGGGAAGAGATTTCAGACCATTGATGAGATTCAGGAAAATATGATGGGCAGCTGATGTGACTGGGAGAACTGTGTGAGATCCCAAGGTGCCTACTTTGAAGGGGACTGAGGTATCATTGCTCTATGTGCCATGTTTCTTGTATCTTGCATCTTCTTCAGTAAATGTCTCTATTTTTTATATTACATGGCTGGATATCTTCTTGACAGACCTTGCATACTGTTCTAGGGTCATTGCACTCCCAGGGTTCTGGGAGGGTCAAATGCAAAGCTCATGCATAAGGGCAGGTATGCACATATATAGAAATAAAGATTTGTACAGGAATATTTACAGAAGCAGTGTTCATAATAGCCCCAAACTGAAAACAACCCAAATAATCCTCTACAGCATAATGTATAAACAAACTCTTTTGCTTATTAAATGCATTATCATACATGAATGGGAACAAACATCTCACCCATGCAAAAATATGGATGAACTCCTGTGAAAATAAGAAGACATAGAAAAATACCGTATGATTCTATTAAAATAAAGCTCCAAAACAATCAAAACCATTTACAATGTTAGAAGTTGGGATGGTAGTTACTTTTGGGGAGAGACTGGGAGGGGTGCAAGGGAGCTTTTGGGAAGCTCCTAATTTTTAAATTTTGTGACCTATGTCATGGTAGTAACATGGTTTCATTTACTGAGTGATAATTCATTAAACTCTACACTTATAATTTGAACATGCCTCTGAAAATATTTGTGTCAATAGAAAGTTTCTACTTTTCTGTTTTAAAATGGTTCCACCCACAAGGACAGCCTAGAAGGCACTGCAATCCAACACAGGCACTCCGGGTAGGGCTGACCACTGCAAAACTAGTGGATGAGGGCCAGAGTCAGAAACATCTGGAGAGAAAAGAGGCATTGCCTGCATCACAGGATTACAGTTCAAGCTTCCCAGTAAAATATTCCCAAGAATCCCACCAAAGTATTTTGCTAGAGAAAGAGTCAGCTATAATCATCCATCAAACACTGAGAATTCCAGTGACGGTCATATACGTGCCTGCTCTGTATAACTGCCCTGCTCCTTTTAACCCCTCTTCTTAGGCCATCGTCCTGATCAGCTGCCAGTGGGACTTAGGAGTGTGAGCAGGGTAAACAGAGAGGAAGGTAATGTTTTCTTCTTCCCTGAAGGCTTCAAGCCCGAAGCAGCACTGAGCTGGGGTAAAAGAGAAACCCTAAATTAGCTGAGAGTTTGGAATGTTGACAGTAATGCTGGCCTGTGCATTTTGATTACTGAAATGAGATCATTCTTCTGATTAAAAGCTATGTGATTGGCCTAAGATTTCATGCAGAGGATGAAAAACTAGTCCACAGAGCAGGTGTTGTTAGATGTTATGCTGATATTGGTATTTAAATATATATATATATATATACACACACACATATATATATTTATATACAAATGGATAAAACAATTAGGGAATTATCCTAAAGTTGCTAGAAATATAAGTGTAAACCAGAGGTTCTCAACTAGCAGCAGTTTTTCCCCCTAACCCTATCCCTGCTCTGGGATATTTCACAATGCATGGCCATAATTTGGTTTTACACAATTGAGGGGTGGGTGCTACTGAGGAGAGGCCAGGGACACTGCCAAACATCTTACAGTACACAGGGCAGTCCCCTAAACAAGGAATTACCGGACCCCAAATGTCAGTAGTGCTGAGGCTAAGAAATGTTGGTGTAAACTCATGATCATCCTGCTTTAAGAAAAGATGTATTTTCTAGGTCTGTCCACTGAAAATGCCCAGAAGTAAAGACAACCGTAGCAGCAATAAATGTAGGATCCTGATTTCCATGCCTACTATTTTCATCTGAAAGGAACCAGGGCTCCTTGGAGACATGGCTGGGCCCAGAAATGTACAAGTTGAGTGTGGGAAACTTGTTGTGACAGAATCTGATGTTATTGAGAGCTAATAAAATTGTGTAGAGATATATCGACCAAAGATAAGACAATTTGAATATAAAAAAGAAATCAGATTAAGTGATTAAAACATAATGACCATATAAAAAGCCATGAGTACATGTAATACATAGGAATCCACTAGAAACCATTGAAGGTTGCTAGGGCACAAACCCATTACTTAAAAAATTGATAAATAAAGGGAAATAATGAAACATCTAATAAGCCTTCCAGCAAAAATTATATTTTAAGATTACCAAATTACTGTTGGAAGAAAGGACTATAAAAAAAGACTTATAGCCAATAAAATTAGAAGAAATAATAGAATATCATCCTTTTGCAATCCCTAATGAAATGACCCCCACTTATCAAATTTGAAAAGACAATTAAAGTACTCCACCATTTTGCAACTAGACATCTGTGTGACATATTTTCTTCATATTCTTCAACCAAAACAACATGTTTAAACAGATTAAGTGTAGACAAAGGTAGGAGGCACAGCTGCACTCTATTAAGGGAGACATTAAAATAACCTATAAAAAGGTAAAACAATGTTACCCTTGTCATTAATTTTTTTTTTTTGGTTTGGAAAATTAACATCTAATGAGTTTGATTTTTTAAATTTTTAAAATTGTTGTTCAAGTACAATTTTGTCCATTTTCCCCCAATCACTCCCCCCACCCCCACACTTGACCTCACAGCCCCCTTGACTTTGTCCACGAGACCCCATATATGTTCTTTGACCACCCTTCCCGTTTCACCCTATCTTCCCCTCTTCCTTTCCTCTGTTCAATGTCAGTTTGTTCTTCACTTTAAGGTCTCCAGTTCCATTTAACTTGCTTGTTTGTTAAATTGTTTTTACGTGGATTATATCTATCAATATTTATCATGAGAAATTAAAACATAATTTTTGAAACATTTTATTAACTCATTTAAAAAAATCAAACTCATTTACTAATGGGCACATAGGTTGGAAGCAATATTGATAGATATAATCCACATAAACAAAACTTGTTAGGCCCTTAATAATTTTTAAACATTAAAGGGTACATGAGACCAGATATTTTGAAACCACTGTAAGAGTCTTGTGAAAATATTTAATGAGTCTAACAATGTGGGATAAAATCAGACAAATCCAGATTGTGGGGAATTTCTATATAACAGCTGGTCTAGACTCCTCAAAAAATGTCAATGTCCTAAAAGACAAAATAAATGGTAAAATATCGTTTTAGAGTAAAGAATACTAAAAACCAAATGAAATGTAGTTCTTTTGTTTAATTCTCACCTCAGGATGTTTTTTTAAAAGTTTATTTTAGAGAGAAAGAAAGGGAGAGAGGGAAGGGGGTGGAGAGAGAGAGACAGAGAGAAAGACATATCAGTGTGAGAGAAAAATATTGATGGGTTGCCTCTCTTACATGCCCCGACCTGGGATGCAACCCACAACCAAAGTATATGCCCTGACTGGGGATCAAACCAGCAACCTTTTGGTGTACAGGAAGATGCTCCAGCCAACCAAGCCACCCAGCCACCATGAAATACATAGTTCTTGATTGGATCCTGCATAAAAAATAATCTGTATATGATATTTTGGGAACAAGTGGGTAAATTTAAATACTGGTTAAATACTAGATAAAATTATTGTATTAATGTTAAATTTTTAGTGTGATGATATATTGCAGTTATATTGCAGAATGTTCTTGTACTTAGGAGATACATTTTGAAGTCTTGAGAGGTGAAATTTGATGTTTATAACTTACTTAAATACAGTTATGTAAGATATTCATTTTACTATTTATTCAAATTATCTATACATTTTTCTAGAAGCCAAAATATTCTAAAGACAGAATAACATGAAGATTTGGACCAGTGTTTCACATTGGCCAATCTGGGGATGGTCATGTAAAGCTGGGATGAAAGGGAAGAAAGGAATAAATATTTGGCAGAGTATGAAAGATAGCCAGACAACACTAAACCAGTAAGTGTTAAAATATCTTTATGTAAGACCTGAGGGTATTTTTGTTTTTGTTTTGTTTTTGTTTTTAAAGGTTTTTATTTATTTTATTTTTAGACAGAGAGGAAGGAAGTGAGAAAGAGAGGGAGAGAAACAACATGTGATTGCCTCTCACATACCCCCTACCGGGGACCTGGTCCTCAACCCGGGCATGTGTCCTGACTGGGGAACTGAACCCATGACCCTTTGGTTCGCAGGCTGATGCTCAATCCACTGGGCTACAGCAGCAGGGAGATCTGAGGGTTTTTTATTCAAGTGAAGGGAAAACGTATGGGGGCAGAAGAAGGAGAAAGGAAAAAAAAAACTTTATTGAGAACAATATAGGCCAGTATACTAGGAATTTAACTGCTTTATGTCATGTAATTCTTATAACACAATAGATACTACATAGGTACTTAAATTTCCCAATGGAAAATGACTAATAAAGTACATGGAAATACCTAAGAGTTGAACAGACATAAAGGATCTTGGTCTGGGAGCAAAGAGAGTACAAAATATGTCCCTTAAGAAGAGAAACATGAGTAGTGGGCACCAGACACAATATGAAACCTGAATGGGGTCACGGGGGAGAGTTACATCTCACTGTTGGGTAGCAAGGGCAGAGAGAATGACACCTCCCATCTCTCACATAATTACATTGCTAAGCTTCATCCTGAACAAGAGGTCACCTCAGAAATCCAATTTCTCCCAAGTGTCAGACAAACATGTACTTTAGTAGGAACTGGGCATATTCCTAAACCCTTACGCATATATGTGAATATATGTTGCCTTCACCCAAGAACAGTGACTCACATTGATAGGATTCTTGTCAATCCCCACACTTAATGTTTTAAAGAGGAATCTAACATCAGCCCAATTTGTATTTCTTGGCAGTTAGCCAGTTTTCTTCCTGTTTAAAATCATATAGGGTACTTTCTTTCTATATGAAATAAAAACAATTTAATATATGCAAAAGTGTATCTTTTTTCATTATACTTACTTGGGATACAATAAGCCCTTTTGATGTATAGAGTAAAATTTTTATAAAACTGTTAAATGTACTTCTGTTAGCCAAGTTCTACCACTTATTAACTATGACTTTGAATAAATCATTTAACCCCTTGGTGCTTCATTTTCTTTATGTATAAAAATATTCAAAATTTGAGAGTTAAATAAAATGTTTTAAAACATGTAGCACTATGATAGACTAAATGCTTAATAGATAGTAATTATGACAGTTCAGTAAACAAATATTTATTGACTATCTTCCATATCCCGACACTGTTCTGGGTCCTGATGTTAAGATCCTAGGAGCTTACTTTCCACAATCAGTGAATAATTTTGTTAAAGTGTTTTTGTTTATTCTTCAGAAACATTAATTATTTATGGGTGGGATATCTGTTCTCTATGTTTGTTATCTAACAGCACATTGATAAGACCACATGTTTTATAATTGAATAGACTTTAACTAAAATTCTAGTTCTACCAATAACTATACGTTGAGGAAATTATCAAAGTCTCAGTTTACCCACCTACAGAGTGGAAATAAAAATAAACATTATATAATTAAATGAGTCTCAATTAGATAAAATACTCAGCACACTGACTGGTACATTGTAAAAACAATAAATCAGAGCTTGAAATT